>LUCG01301744.1:0-13268 GCA_001633085.1 Carthamus tinctorius
CCACAGAAACAGTCGCACCACCGCCGCAGTCCGCCGACCCATCAACGAAACTGAACAAGTTCAGCTCAAGGGTCACCGAACCCAAGTCGCAGGGGGCCTCTCAGGCCGTCCTCTACGGCGTGGGTCTCTCCGATGACGACCTTAAAAAGCCCCAAATTGGAATTTCGTCGGTTTGGTATGAAGGGAACACTTGCAACATGCATTTATTGAAGCTGGCAGAGGCTGTGAAAGAAGGGGTTCAAGAGGCTGGGATGATTGGGTTCAGGTTTAATACTATTGGGGTTAGTGATGCTATATCAATGGGGACAAGAGGAATGTGTTATAGTCTTCAATCAAGGGATTTGATTGCTGATAGTATTGAGACTGTGATGAGTGCTCAATGGTATGATGCCAATATCTCCATTCCTGGTTGTGACAAGAATGTAAGTTTGAGTTTTATTTTTATTTTATTTTTAATCATGGATGGATTTTGATCTGGTGGGTAGATTTTAGCTTGTTGAAAATGCAATCTTTAAGGGTAGATTTAGATGTATGTTAATTGGAAGTACTTTTGTTTTTGGTTCATCTTGAGATGAGTTATGTTTTGGATACTTTGTTGGGTGTCTTTTGTTTTGTTAAAAATGCTATCTTTAAGGGTCTTAGCTACAGTTAAATTGAAATACTTTGGTTTTTGGTCCATTTTTCTATTACTTTCAATTTCAGATGGTTTTTGTGGGATCTTTCTTTGGATGGATTCATTATCTTGTTATAGATGCATTGTTTTATGGGTAATTGTTACAAACTATGTCTTGAATACTTTGTTGGGTGTCTATTATCCTTTTAAAAATGCATTCTTTATGGGTCTTAGGCTCTTAGCTATATATTAATTTGAAATACTTTGATTTTTGGTCCATTTTCCTATTACTTTCAATTTCAGATGGTTTTTGTGGAATCTTTCTGTGATGGATTGGTTATTTTCTTAAAGATGCATTCTTTTACTGGTATTCGTTACAAGTTTTTTCTTCAATACTTTGTTGGGTGTCTTTATTCTTGTTAAAAATGCAATCTTTCAGAGTCATAGCTGTAAACTAAACTGAAATACTTTGATTCTTGGTCCATTTTCCTATCACTTTTGATTTCGGCTAGTCTTTCTGGAATCTTTCTTTGATGGATAGATTATCTTGTTAAAGATGCATTCTTGTATGGGTGTTTGTTGCAAGTTATTCCTAATCTTTGTTGGGTGTCTTTTTCCATGGTAAAAGTAAACTCTTTTCATCTTTCTAAGGTTGGTTACGGTTTTCTCTGCATCTATCTCTAGAGGTTAATCCCCTTTCTTGTTAAAAAGGAAATACTCAAGAACATGGATGGACATATTTGTGGCATAGTGCTTAAAATCATACACTATTAACATTTATCTGAAAGTAGTTTAATTGTAGGAAAGGTTTCTGTATATCATGATCTCAATTTCAAATACATGCAACCATTTTCTTTTTCAGATGCCAGGTACGATTATGGCAATGGGGCGTCTGAACCGGCCAAGTATAATGATATACGGTGGAACCATCAAGGTCAGGATCCATTTTATTTCAATGAAAATTGCTTTGCATTGCCATAGGATATTTGATTCTTTAGTAATATGTTCTGTTAACCATTTTTAGAGTTTTAAAACAAGTTATGCTTGTAAATTGTATTGATGTGAAAATTGAGATAAAAGCTATTGGGTGAAAGATACCTTTAAATTCCATTTGATGTAATGTAATTTCTCCTTTGCAGCCCGGTCATTTTCAAGGCCACACATACGACATAGTATCGGCATTTCAGGTATGTTTATTGCTATTGAATGAATTACCGAAGAACATCATCTTTATGGAGTATATATCATAGTGTATATCTATTGTTTGTTTTTTTGGAAATCATTATAACATATAGATACAAGTATTGCATTATGCCTTCAGTTAGGGTGCCTTTGGTTCTCAAACATGATAGAAATGAACAAAACAGGACAGTTGTTTATCGTTTGGTAAGAAAGGATTAAACAGGATATGACTGGTAAAATGACCAATTTACCCCTATGGGTTGCTTATATCTTTTCTGCATTTATATTAGTTTATGTAATTTTCTAAATGTTATAATAAAATATTTTTTATAACAAAATCTATCATTATAAAGTTTGTCGAAACAAAATCTATCATTATAATTAAAACGACACCAAAATAAAAATACAATAAATAAAATTTGAAGAATGGATAAAATATAAAGATGGAGGCATATTTGATGTTTTATAAGGGAATTAGGTTTATTTTGAGGGTATATTGATAAAATATAGGCTTGTTCCACCTTCTAAGGGGTGGTGGTGCAAAACGCCTGTTTCACTTTGCTCCTGTCTGTTCCATATAAAAGTCATGCCAAATGTGAAATAGTGATTCATGTTCTGTTCCGTCTTGTCCACAATACCAACCGCACCCTTCAAGAACTTTACTATATGTTATCTGCTACTATTGTTGTAGGCCTATGGAGAATATGTAAGTGGTTCCATTAACGATCAACAAAGAACCGATGTTTTACGCAATTCTTGCCCGGGAGCTGGGGCTTGTGGTGGAATGTATACCGCAAATACAATGGCCTCTGCCATTGAGGCAATGGGGATGTCGCTTCCTTACAGGTGTAATATTGTTTGGGGTTAGTTTTGTAATTGCCCTTTGTTTTTAATGCTAAAAATCAACTGATCTCTTTTGTATTTCCGAAAGTTCGTCTACGCCTGCTGAAGACCCATTGAAGTTGGATGAGTGCCGCTTAGCCGGAAAGTATATTCTTGATTTATTGAAAATGGATTTGAAACCAAAAGATATAATCACTCCTAAGTCGTTGCGTAATGCGATGGTTACAGTTATGGCTCTTGGTGGCTCCACCAATGCTGTATTACACTTGATTGCCATAGCAAGGTAAGGAGCACTCGGATTTTTTCTTTTGCAACGACACTGATTGGGGAGTTGGGTTAATTGGACCAGAGACAGGCTCATTTGAGAACCGTGAGAACCAACTATTTATGAGTTATTCATAATGAATATTGTGATGTATATTCATGATGGATATCATAAATAATGATGATGCATGATATTCATAATGAATAAATATATGGAGGGAGGTTCGGGGGAAACCCCCCAAAATATGAAAAGTTGAGGAACACCCTGGTAACAGTTCTAGAACAGATATGATTTTGGGAGACAGGTTTGGTCGGGTTCTCAAGTTTGGTTCAAATAACCATATAACAGAAACTAAGCCAAATTCAACAAACAAAGATGCATCTCGTATAGTAACGCAAAGTAGAAACATTGCAGGTCAGTTGGTTTGAGTTTGACTCTTGATGATTTCCAAAAGGTCAGCGATGCAGTTCCATTTCTTGCGGATCTTAAGCCTAGTGGAAAATACGTTATGGAGGACGTACACAAGGTCTGAATTGTAATTTTCTTTTGTCAAAGTTCACCGCAAGACAACTTCTGGTTTTGCTCTATATTCTCAACTGTTTCTGTTCTCATTTCTTTTTTCTTTCGATCTGGGTTAGATTGGAGGAACGCCTGGAATCCTTCGTTATCTCTTGGAGCTCGGTTATTTAGATGGAGATTGTATTACCGGTAAGCATAATAAAAAAAGTTATCAACTTTCTGAACAATTATATTTGAATTTTTGTTGCAAGCTAAAAATCATCCAAAAAGGCCGTTCTACTTGGCCATTTTCCTACTAAATGGCTTAAAGGCTGTTTGGTTGGTTTTCCATTAAGTTATGTATAGATAAAGTTGTCTGTGTGTGTGTGGATTAATCTATTTGTATAAATTAAGAATGTTTTTGTTTGGGAGGGTTTTTTCATAGACGGAATGAGGGTGTTTATTATATTGAGAGTGACTGGTAAGGAAAAACTTGGCTTTCTGCATAAANAAGCCACTACCAAACAGTTATGCATAGCTGACTGAATAAGCTGTGAGTCGCATTAAGCTCATTAAGCTGCTACAAACAGCCCCTTACTCTTGCAAGAAATATTGTTTTCCATTTGCATTTTCACAAATTTTTATTTGATGAACCGTTTGCTCTAAAAAAAGGCTTTGATTTTTTTTAACGTTAACGGGATGTAATTTGGTTTTCTTGGTTATTTTCAGTCACGGGAAAGACACTAGCAGAAAACGCAAAACTGTTCCCTTCTTTGTCTGAAGGCCAGGTAATTCATCACTTATTTTTCATTTTTAAGTTTTGAATTTGTTAATTATTTATCTAAGAAGCAAGAATTTATTGCTCTTTTGCAGCAAATAATAAGACCACCAACAAACCCCATAAAGGAAACCGGCCACATTCAAATATTATACGGAAATCTCGCACCCGATGGTTCGGTGGCAAAGATTACAGGAAAAGAAGGGTTATATTTCTCCGGTAATGCTCCCATTTTCACATTTATTTTTGTTAAATATTTAATTGCTCACAATGTGCGATACTTATTTTAGGTCCTGCACTCGTGTTTGAGGGGGAGGAATCCATGATTACAGCCATTGCTGAAGACCCTATGAGTTTTAAGGTACATTCCACCGTTTTCGTGTTTGCCTTCCCCTTTTTCTTATCGTTTTTTTGTTTCTTTATGTGTTAGAAGTCACTTCCAAGAAACTCCAAGTTTGACTTTTTATTGTAAGCAAATTTTCGTTCTTGTAAGAACTGCTAAGAAAAACCGAGGGTTGGGTTATGGTGAGAAGTTGAGGTTATAGTGAGAAGTGATTATATATCGTTGGATGAGAAATGGATCTACATTAGGATGGGATGCACCAAGATAAGATGCACCGAATCAATTCCCTTATAAAGCGCAATTCATGGGAGGGCAAGAGATTAAAAGTGATCCAACGGTTCAGATCCACTTCCCATACGATCCTTTGCCTTGAATAACAAGTGTCTTAAGTACAATGAGTTTTTGCTCTTCTTTTTGGCATTTTTGTAAATTTGTCCAAAATCGTTGATTTTTGCGCACTTTTTGTTTGAAATCTTTTATCAGGGGAAGGTAGTTGTTATTAGAGGAGAAGGTCCTAAAGGGGGTCCGGGTATGCCCGAAATGTTGACACCAACGAGTGCGATAATGGGCGCAGGTCTCGGCAAGGTACTTTGTTTGTTCTATACTTCTATAATCACTTTTGACTTCTTAGTTGACCCCAAAGAACTTAAATCTACCATCAAGTTACACTATTTTCGAGCCAAACATATTTATATGATTACAGATCTTATAATCAAAATATAAAAATCAACGATCTTGATTAAATAAACGAGTTAATTGATCCCGAGCTCAAGATCAAGCTCAAACATTGAAAAAATATTTGAGCTTGAGCCTGATATTATTTTTTTCTAGTCGAGCTCGAATAACTTGCTACTTTACTCGACTCATTTACACCCATGGTCAGATTTGCATATATCTCGCCCCAAAGACCCCAAATTCAAGTGGGATATTTTGGGTTTGTTTGGTTTACTAATGAAGCTATTAATTCGTTAAATTTTGCAGGAAGTTGCGTTATTGACCGATGGAAGATTTTCAGGTGGTTCACATGGATATGTTGTTGGTCACATATGCCCTGAAGCACAGGTATCGTTCTTTTCTTGTTAATACTCCCTTGGTACCATGAAATTTACTATAATGGCAAATCGGTAAATAAGTAATTTTACTTGCAAAATTTGCCACAAAAGCAAAACGGGAATTAGAGAATCTCCAACGGCTTCTCTATAATTTCTCTAAAATAGGGGATCAAAAGTCAAAATCTCTAAAAAGATTTATATTTTGCTCCAATAGGTTCTCTATTTTAGAGATTTCAACATCTATTATATTTATTAAAATATTTAATAAATTTATCATCCCAATACAGTTTTTAAAAAATTATATAAAATACTAGTGATTCAATCTCATTGGTGGAAATAAATAAAAAAGTAATTTCTCTCTCCATACACTTGGAGATCTGTCTAGTTTTCTGTGTCTTAGATATATAGAATATGTTGGAGCAATTTAGAGTACAAAAGTCCCTTTTTCTCTATTTTAGAGAAGTTGGAGACCTGGCCAGATGTCAAGTCTACGTACATCTCACCCTTAGGCTACACGCAGCGGTAGGGCGGGTTGAGGCGGGTTGAGCCCGCCGGGTTCAGCGGGCACATGTGTGCCGTTTCAGAGCCCGGCGGGCTAGGTGGTAATCGGGTGTGCCATGCCGCTCCTAACATTGCTGAGTTTGTGTGTGTTGTGTGTGGGGTAAAGTGAGAGGGTTGGGAGGGTTGGGTAAGAGTTGTAGAGGGTTATGGGAGGGTTAAGAGAGGGTTGGGAAAAAGCTGATGTGTCAGCTGATGTGGCATTAAAAAGTGAGAGGGTTGGCTGTGTGCAGCCTTAAGACCTTACCTCTGGGTTGGATATATTGGGTATATTTTGTTTGGTTTGATTTTCTTTTAGATTTCTTTCAATAAACTGAAAGAATGTGAGAAACTCTTTATTTGGTCCTGAACCCGTCTCTTGAAATGTTTGTTAATGGGGTGCAGGAAGGTGGTCCAATTGGTCTAGTCGAAAATGGAGACGTAATCACGATAGACATCAGCAAAAAGAGAATGGACGTTCACCTAACCGATAAAGAGCTAGACGAGCGAAGAAAGACTTGGACCCCTCCCGCATACAAGGCCAAAAGAGGTGTCCTTTATAAGGTACATTTCCTTTTATTTTAAGAGTAACATGTCAAATTTGATTTCCGACAACAAAATTCACCAGTTTCTTAGATCGAACGTTGATGGTTTGTCTGAAAATCTGGTATCCATGTTAAGTTTGTTAGAAAATTCGAACTTAGAGGTTGTTTGGTTGGTTTTCTTTTAAGGGTTGTTTACCCTGTTTTTTTACATTGAGCCCTTGTTGTCTGTCCGGATAAATCTGGCTGTCTTAAGGACGGAGACCAATGGGTTTGAGGGAGGCAAAGAGATAGAGTTGAATGATGTACTTCTCAGCATTTCTGGTATTATTTTGTTTGGAGTGGGCCAGTGGCTTAATGGGGAGACAAGTGAACAGTCCTGGCTTTTTTCATATAGCCATTTTAGCTCAATGGGTTATTGATTAAGCCATAAAGAAACACTCATATATGGCTGAGTGAATAAGCTGCCCAGGCATTAAGCTCATTAAGCTGTAAGTAAACAACTCCCTCTTTGTATGGATAAAGCTGTCTCTGTAGATTGTGGAGGTTTTTCTTTGTCATGGTTTTTTCATAGATAGGAGTGTTCTTTTAATCGAGAGTGACATGTTTGGGAAAGACTTGGCTTTCTGCATAAAGCTACCCCCTTGAAGCTTATTGAATAAGTCACTTTTGACATGGTTATGTCACTACTAAACAATCATGTATAGCTGACCGAATAAGTTGTCTCATTAAGCTCGTTAAGCTGCTAACAATGCCCTTAGTTAAAAAATAGATATGGTCTGTGTACTAATGATGATGTTGGTTTTCAGTACATCAAGAACGTTCAATCGGCTTCGAACGGATGTGTAACGGATGAGTGGTAAGAGGCAAGTTGAGATCAGTTATGGTATCGAGAATCGTCGAAATTCCAGCTGGCAATGCGGATTTTATACAGCGGTGATGAGAGCATGATTGATGTAGGTTTTGTATGTTTTTTGAGATTCTATTGTTTTGGGATCAGAAACAAGAGGTTGGGGCCATTTTACGATGGTCGTAACTTGAACGTCTATTTCGTATTCTTAACTGCTAAGCAGCAGTTTCTGAGGCATGTTGTAGTAGTGTATTTGGTGTAGTTTGGTGGTTGCTTATTGCTGGTTTATTCTCACTTTTCTTATGCTATAAAAACTTCTGCTCCAAATTCCTTTGGTTTCCGATTCTAAACGATGTTAAACGATTATGATCAACTTAGGGGTCGTTTACAAAATGTTTAATCGTACTAATTTCACCTGCTTTATTAGATCCTTGGCAATCAAAGTGATGTAACATACGACAATCTTGTTTATCACGCAAAATACTTGTCATGTCTCTTACCAAATAAGATTATCAGTTGTCATAGTAAAACCTTGGGGCTGTGTTCTCAGAAATTTTTATTATGAAAAAATAAAAAAGATAGGGCAGAAAATGGAAGAAAAGAAAAAGAACTAGTAAACTCGATTTTTTTAAGAAAAGTGAGGAAATTAGAAAGGAAATAATAATATGAATTGATATAAGTACAACCTTTTTAAAAAACTATTAAAATCATAAGTTTTCCAAAAAATATATTTTAGAGTAGATTACACTTTTGGTCCCTGTGGTTTACCAAAAGTTTCATTTTTGGTCCCTACAGTTTAAAAAATACACATTAGCCATCGGAGTATGCGATTTTGTCCAATTTTGGTCCCTCTGACTAACAGCCGTTAAATGAAGCCGTTAGTTCAGGGGTATTTATGTCTTTTTTCTTTTTTTTTGTCTTTTTGCTTTTAGAACAAACTCAGGGACCAAACAATTGATTGTTGTCTTCATACCCAATCTTCATCACCTCATCACCATTCAATTGTATTCTTCATACCCAATCTTCATCACCTCCATCACCATTCGATTGTATTCTTCATACCCAATCTTCACCACCACCACCACCAACACCATCCATTTTACCCACCATCACCACCCACCCACCACCACCCATTCACCATTCCTATTCATCTTCATCATCACCACCACCATTCAAAACCCCTAACTCAGAATCCATCTAAAACATCAATTGTAGAAAAACAGAATCCAAATCATGTGAACACCAAACGACTAAATCCAATAATCAAAAGAGAAATTCAAATTCCAAAACTTACAAATGGAACATTTATACTACTAAAACCTAAATGCATTCCAATCAATTAAATAAAATCGAATAAAATAACTCGAATGAACAAAAAACAAAAACACAAAAAAAGACCTAAACATCAGCTTCAAGTTAACCACCATCGACATCAACCGCAGCACCAGCTCCGGATCTGAAACCACATGGACCGTCGGCACCTCCGTTGCCGCTACCAAACCGAACTCTCCTTCCGGCGACCTTTGCTGGGACGCCATTCGTCATTCTAGATCTGAATCAGACGGTAACATCTCTCTCCGACATCCGATTTCTTCACCGCCTAGGCGCCGGCGACATCGTCTAGACATGGTGGTTCAGATCTAGATCTGAATTAGGAGAGTGGAAGAAGCCATGGATGATGATAGAGAAGAGGTGTGCTTGGATATGAAATTGCACTTAGGGCTTGTAAAGGAGATAAATGACATTGAAGAGTTGGAGCTTCGGCAGCTATGTGAAGCAGAGAATTTAACTCCGGTGAACGTTGGCGGAGATATACAGAAAACAGCGGTGGAGGCGGGTGGTGGTAGACGGCAGGGGGAGGTGAGTGGTGATGAAGGTGGGTGGTGGAGGTGGGATGGTGATGGTTTTCTTCATCTGAGTTTGAATTAGGGTTTTAAAGATGATGAACCATTTTTCGTTAATTTCATATTTAGTCCTTGGATTTGTTTTTAAAAAATAAAAATAGAAGAGAAAATAAAAAAACCAAAATACCCCGGAACTAACGGCTTCATTTAAACGGCTGTTAGTCAGAGGGACCAAAATTGGATGAAATCACATACTCCGATGGCTAATGTGTATTTTTTAAACTGTAGGGACCAAAAGTCTAAACCACATGGACCAAAAGTGTAATTTACTCTATTATAAACAATAATAATGGTCTCGTTAGTGAATAAAAAAAATCTAAACTTGATTACTTGAAGTTTTCTGTACTTAAAAATCGATTTAGAGATTTTATTGAAACAAAACGATAACTAAAAAATCTCTCTATTTCAGAGGACCCCTTGAAACAAAGTAAAATATAACTGAAGAGAAGGTTGTTGAAATAATGATAGACACAAGCCAATCAATTCCATAACTGATGTTCTAAGAAAATACAGACGAGAGATGCAAACGAAAACATTCCGAACGAGTAACTTTGCTACGGTCTATCTTATTCTTGTAAAATCCCATTTAATAATTTTGTTTTCCCCTGTAAATGCCAGACGTTGTTGTAACATAACATCATCAAAGATGATCGATCTATTTAGCATTGCAGAGTTCATCACACGAGTCGCCTCTCTCGAAAACAGCTGCTGCACCCATCCCAGTGCCTGCATTGCACAAATTGCTCAGAACACACACACACACACACACAGATCGAAGAGATTGAGAGGAAGGGATGCCTACCGATGCACATCGAGACGACACCAAAGCGGCAGTCTCGGCCACGGCGCTTCATCTCATGAAGTAGAGTTGCAACACAACGTGCACCTATAAGAAGTCAAATGAATTAGCAAAAAGGAACAAAAAAAGGATTACGATCGATAAATGCTTGGCTAAATGCAAATCTTTCTCTTTTCATGTTATTTCTGAAGTAGAAAGGCGAACTCGAATGGATTGAGACAACAAATTGATACAACTCCATCAGTTAGGACTATATCTCCTGTTGTAAATTGAGAAATAGTGCGTTATGCATACAGATTTGGGTTATGGTAAGAAGTGCTAGATTTGGTGAGAAGTGGTTATCAACCATTGGATGAGAGATGGACGAACATAAGGATGAGGTGCAACAAAACAAGATGCATCAAATCAATTCCCTTTTTAAGCCACCAATTCTGAACAAATAAGCCACCACTGAAACAGAATATCCTACTCTTGGTAGGTCAACCGGTTTAACAAATTTATGTTTGCCTACATGCACATAGGGTTATAGCATACCATGTTATATGTCACACAGACTCCAAATAGTGGCCAACAAGACGAGCCTAATCCATGCAAATGAACAACAAAATCTAGTACGGCATTTTGAGCATCTGTAATGGGCGCATTTTTCAGGAGAAGTGAAACATTTTTCATGCACTTCTATCCTCATTTTGAGATGAGCTGATAGACTAAGTATATGGTTGACATATGAGGATAGAAGTGCATGAATCGTATACAAATTGCATGCATGATAATCTAAACCAGCTAGTCCATGGATACACTTGTACAACATGACAGGATATTGAAGGAAATGCAAGCTCAATTTTCTCAGAAGAGATGATATCGACCAATGTTATCCATTTATGCATCAAATTGTATATGTGCATGTTCTTGTGGTTTACCTGTTGCACCCAAAGGATGTCCAATGGCCATAGCACCACCATTAACGTTGATCTTTTGTGGATCAATCTCGAGCTTCTTTTGACAATATAGAAATTGTGATGCAAATGCCTGCCCAAATTAAAAACAATATATAAATTATTATTCAACTGCCACTACTTTAACAGCAGAAGAATAAGAACATATCAAAGATTTTTGCAGCTCATTATCACCTCATTGATCTCAAAAAGATCAATATCTTCCACTTGAAGACCGGCAGCCTTGACAGCAGCTGGAATTGCAACAGCAGGGCCAATGCCCATGATCGATGGGGGTACACCAACAGCAGCAAAGGTCCTGCAATGGGTTTCATGTGTGAGTCCAAGAAACTTAAGGAAAGAAATTAAACAAAAGATGACATACTACGAAGTATTAGTGAAATTTTAAGGATTTCTAGCTCAAAATGGAATGAGTTCTGTAAAGGATCATAATCACTCTTTTTAAGTAGAAGAACACCTATTGGCAGAAAGGCACTTCTCTTTTGGTTTCTTTTCCTACCTCAATTTAGCATTACACAATCATGAATAAAAAAAATGTAACTACAACCCACAACTTTAAGGTTCTATAGCACGTTAACATGTACATCCCCTAACTACAGGTTTCCTATCCTTGAAGTTAATCTTCTTGATGTCCACCTCTAACGTTCTACAGCATTGTTCTATCTATGTTACTGCCTCCATATAAGGACACATAACCACCCAAAGTATGTGAAGCTGAAGAATGTCAACAGGTTGTCGAGTCAAAACTCAACAAACCAACCACATACCTAAATACACCAAGAATTGGTAATCCCTTCTTCATGGCAAGACTCCTCTTCATCAGGAGGACAGCACCAGCACCATCACTCACTTGGCTGGAAGTTCCTGTGGAGAAGGCAACAGAAATTGTAAGATCTAGTACTCAAGGACACTTCTTGTAGGCTGATGCAAGTACTACGCTGCAATGTACCTGCGGTGGTGGACCCATCTTTTTTAAATACTGGCCTCAGTTTTGCAAGATCTGCCAAACTTGTCCCTGGGCGGATTCCATCATCAACAGAAATTGTAACAGGTTTTTCGTCTCCAGTTTTTGGGTCGACAATCTTCTCCAAGTGAAAACTTAGATCAGAAGGAAGCATAACATAATACAAAAGAAAATATAGAAAGAACAATGATGAAAGATATTTTCACCTTAGTTGAGATTGGAATGATCTCGTCCTTGAATTTGCCAGCAGCAGTTGCAGCAGCCGCCTTTCTATGGGACTCAACCTACATAATACAAACTCAATAAAATATACCAGACAACTACATCTGAAGGAAATAACTCTGGTAGATTAATTCAACTCACTGCAGCCTGATCTTGTTCCTGCCTTGTTATGCTGAAGCGGTGGGCGACATTTTCTGACGTAATCCCCATTGGAAGAAGACAATCTTGAGCTTGTGCCATTGACTTTACCTGGTAAAGTTAGAGGGGAAAAGTATCAATCCCCATATCACATCCAAAGATACTACCATGGAGCGCCTCTACGATGCAATACACAAATAACAGAAAGATACACATATAATCATGTGTGTATAAAGCACAGGCAGAGAGAGAGAGAGAGAGAGGAAAGAGGGTATACTCTTGGGTTAACCGATCCTTCCCATGCCATAGGATTGGCGGTCATGGATTCCAGCCCAGCACCAATACCTATTCATATACAATTGAACTGGTTCAGAAAGAAAGCAAAGAGTGGTGCTTTGTGCCCATGAAATTAATTTGTGAAGCATGCCAAGAAAAGAAAAGAAAAAAAAGGGAACCCACCAATCTCATAAAATCCAGCTTTAATAGCTGCAGCTACATCAGCTACTGCCTGAAGACCTGAGGAACACTGTCTGTTGACAGTCCTAACTGGCACCGTTTCTGAGAAACAGGTAAATCATATATTAGCGGATCACCACAAAAAGTAGGTATGCACTAATGAGAAATGGGCTCTCTTGAGTCTTTGACTTACCAGGAAACCCAGCATAGAAAGCAGCCATCCGGCATTCGCTTGCTCTTTGGGAGCCTGCTCCTAACACTGATCCAACAACGATATCTCCAACTTCGGCCGGATTAAGATTTGTTTTCTCTATTAATGCCTGACC
>LUCG01301745.1:0-10788 GCA_001633085.1 Carthamus tinctorius
TATATATATATATATATATATATAGGGGAGGGTTCATTTACAAACCCTCCTTATAATGCAACCCACTTAATCACCATAGATCAAGAAAATAAATCGCCAATATTAACCGAAGCTATATTTGGTAAACGAATGTTTTAATACCAAATATAGCTATGAAATAATCTTAGCCAGTTAATTTTCTTAATCTAAGGTGATTAACGGAGTCACATAGTTTGTATTCTAAGGATGGTTTGTAAATGAAATCATCCCTAGATATACACACACACACACACATACCAAAACAGGTTTTTCGGCATTCTTAAACAGTAGCATTCTCAAACATGTCAAAAGGTTAAGAATTTAAAAAATCCTGATTCCATAAAGACCCCCGGTTAGCAAAACAAAGATACAGTAAAAAGAATATAAAGTTCCAAAAAATGGAACTTGTAAAAACGAAAGAACCTGTAATGTATGTCGACAAGCTTGTGTCTCCACATCCAGTATCGACACGATGTTCTCCGCAGCTGCTGCAAGATACCTTCCGTGACGTGGCTGGAATCTCACTTGGGCCGTCCCACCCTGACTCATCGAAAGAATACAAGATCAGGGGGCTGTTTGTTTTTAAAAACAAAATACCTCTTAAAACCTCTTAAGTCTGAAAATCAGGAGATCTTCAAACTTAAGACTATTTATTTTATTTTTAAGAAAAGGTCTGAAAACCTCTTATTGTCCTCTGAAATTTTAAGAGGTGCACCANCTTTTTAGAGATGAATTCAGACTTCAGACTTCAAACCTCTTAAAATAGCAAACGACACCTGGGTTTAAAGGAAACTTTGTTTTTTGTCCTTATATCTGTTGAAGATTGCCATTTTCATCCTAGTGCTTTTTAAAATTACAATTTTCGTCCCCCAATTTACAATTCATTCCTGTTTTGGTCACTGTGGTTTACAATTCATTGTTGTTTCGTCTCTCATACTTAACGGTAAACCACCAACGGAGTTTGCCTTAGGGACGAAAACGTAAACGAATTGCAACCAAAATCGTAATTTCGGAAGCACAAGAACAGAAGTCGCAATTTTTACAAACCACAGGGATGAAAAACAGCCACTCTCTACTCTTTGAGGTAAAGGAAGTGTGTACATCTTATCTCCCAAAACACTACTCCGGTTGGGATTTATGGGGATCGGTTGGTTTCATCTGGCAGCATTTTTATAATTTGGTTGTAATCTTGAGTAATTTCGTTTCGTTGTGATCATTTTTAACATAGTTGTAGTTAACTTTACTTTGTAATTTATATATAGAGTAACTTAATATTTTTAGTCCTTGTGGTTTGTAATAATTTTCAGTTTTCATCCCTATGGTTTAGAAATTTCATTTTTGTACCTATGGTTTGCAATTTATTGCTATTTTTATCCCCAAACTAATTCCTACCTTACCCTAATTGCTCAAAGAACCAAAATAGTAAAGAATTTTAAACAAGGACTAAAACAACAATAGATTATAAATTACAAGGACGAAACTAGCAATGAATTACAAAACCATAGGGAGGAAAACCACAATTTCTAAACCACAGGGATGAAAACTGCAATTATTAACAAACCATAGGGACAAAAATCGTAATTTACTCTTATGTATATTTTACTTATTAATTAATAAAATAAAATATATACATCAATATTAAAAAGTAATTAAACAGTATATTATATCTTTGTTTTAAATATTCAAGAAATTATGTGAGAAGGGCATAAAAAGAATATGCAACTTAAGAGAAGGGTCAAAAATGCAGTTTTTTTAACTTTTAACGCAAGAACAGTAACCCACCGGATTTGGTATTTTGGTGCCTTGATTCGAGATGCCCTAATAATCAAAAAATACAAAAATCATGTAAACCATAATCAATGCCATCAACAAGTTCAATATTCAAAAATGGATACTTGGACCTCAAAACTTTGCCAAAAACTGAAATTATGCGTAGTTCACTGACCATCCCAAAACTAAAATTGTTACAAAACCCCCAAATAAATAATTTAAACCGAACCAAAAGAGTCCAGCATGTGCAAAGTGTGCCCAAAAACTAATTTGTTATATAGATTTTGTGGGATGGATGGAGTGTTCATATTTTTAGTCGGCAAAGGAGATAGGATTTGAATTTTTAACACGCAAATGTGCAAATAATGAGCAATTTTATAATGGTTGTAAGTTATATATACCTTAAATACACGTGCACAGCTACCATTATTTATGCTCCAATATCGTATCTCCCCATCCCCATCACACGAGCAAATAATATCATCTTTATTCGGGTGGAAATCTAACGACATCACGGATGCAGAATGCCCAATAAATGTGCGTAGTGAAAACCCGGCCTGCAGTTCAAATTTAAAATGCTAATATCAAGTAATGGACCAAATAAAATCATAAATAAATCCAAACATGAAATCAAAAGGTACCCATTTTAGTGTAAACCAAAACATAAATAAAATCACGTAGAATGCAACAAAATTTAGGGGTTGTTTGTTTTTAAAAAAGATACCTCTTAAAACCTCTTAAGTCTGAAAATTAAGAGGTTTGCAAACTTAAGACTGTTTGTTTTATTTTTAAGAGAAAGTCTGAAAACCTGTTACCGTCCTCTGAAATTACAAGAGGCACACCATCCACCTCTTATGTTTTAGATGTGACATCAGACTAAGACTTCAGAGCTCTTAAAAAACAAACGACACCTGATGTAATGAATACTTCTTTTTTTCGATCAATATAGCAAAGTTATAAACTTCCTTAATGTGTACCCATTTTGACTGCTAACTTGCTGATCTTGTAACATCTAATGACGTAAATAGCCGTTTAGAAAATGTTCACAAAAGGGTTATGATAAATGGCATGATAAATCATTAAGTGTTGCAAGATCGGCTGATTGCCTGTCAAGTAGGGCACATTTAAAAGTTTGTTACATTGATTGAGGAAAACTTATTTGTTGCACTAAATAGAAACTAATGCAACCTTTGTTGCATTTGACGCATTTTGCCTTTTTGGAGCTATAAGGGAAAGGCAACTAACATTATCAGCGTCCCAAACACGGACTGTTTTATCAAAAGATGAGGTTGCAAGGCGTGATACGGTTGGGCTAAAACGCACGTCTGTGATCAATGACGAATGCTCTTCAAGAGTGGCCTTTGGCTTTAAGGAGTCGGTGTACCACAACACGGCCTATAAAACAAAATCATCCAACAAACCATCAATTCTTTTTTATCATTATGCAATCCCTTAGCGCTTATATATTACAAAAATCATCGTGGTATTTTTTTTACCTTTTTATCATGACCACCACTCGCAAGAAGCTTACCGTCAGATGAGAAGTGGCAGCAGACGACCTTGCTTGCACTAGCACGAACAGAGTTGACCTCCGTAAATGTGAACTCTAAAATTAGACAAAAAAGAATGAGAAAGACCATATTTTGAGGTGATCCCAATCGATAGATAAAGTTCCAAAATATCATACTTTGTACCCAATTTGACCGGTAACCTACTGATATTGTGTAACATTTGATTACGTATATACCTGTTTACTAAGGCGTCGTTTATTTTTTAAAAGGTCTGAAGTCTAAAGTCTGATTTCACATCTAATATATAAGAGGTGGATGGTGCACCTCTTAAAAAATTTCAAAGGATAGTAAGAGGTTTCGAGACTTTTTCTTAAAAAAAAAAACAAAACAGTCTTGTATCTGAAAACCTCTTAATTTTCAGATTTAAGAGGTATCTTTTAGAAAACAAACAGCCCCTAAATGGTTAAGCAAAGAAAGGGTAAAAAACAAATCTTTTAAACCTATAGGAGCTGTTTGTTTTTAAAAAATACCTCTTAAAACCTCTTAAGTCTGAAGGGTTGTTTGTTTTTAAAAAAAAATACCTCTTAAAACCTCTTAAGTCTGAAAATTTAGAGGTTTGCAGACTTAAGACTGTTTGTCTTATTTTTAAGAAAAGGTCTGAAAACCTCTTACCGTCCTCTGAAATTTTAGGAGGTACACCATCCACCTCTTACTTTTAGATAAAAAACAAATGACACTTTTGTTACATTGATTTGATTCCTATTTTGTGTAAAGTCCACTTAAAACCTTCATTTTGGTAACTCGGATGTGATCTCTCATAAATGTTTTAGACCAAAGTACGTTACACAAAATAGAAATCAAACCAAAGTAGCTTCCATTTTCATGCATTCTCTCATATGTAAACTACATACCTTGAAGTACCAAAATGAAGATTTTGAAATTACGTTACACAAAAAAGGACCAAAGTACACTGTAATTTCATGCAAACACGTTTGGTTTAGTTCCTAAAATTGGGTTCTGGTGAGAAGTGCCAAACTTAGTGAAAAGCATGACGTGATCATCAACCGTTGGATGAGAAATGGACGAACATTAAGATGAGAGGGTATTTGATTAAAAGTAATCAACAATTTAAAAGTACTTCTCACACAATCCCATGCCACTTTAAAGTAGGGACATTTTTGTAGCGACAGTATATCACGCAACTCACCTTTGCTTACGTCCATACACCGACCAACCGCATCCCTTGGATCGGTATCATCATGCGATAAAAAAGACTCGACATTATCATCAAGAGATCCATCCTCCACAAAACGATCCATATCAGCCTGCACAATGTCCTTATCATCCCACTGCAAAAATATATTGCCGATAAGAACTAAAATGTAAATTTTCACCTTAATGATCTCACCACTTTTTAAACGTTACTTCACACTGACTCACCAATTGATTTGATGGGGAGGTAAGAGTGGTGGGACCATCGGCACCAAACATCAACAAAGACTTCGAAGAACCGCCGTTGTGTGGCAAAGCAGGCATCGATATCACGTCTCCAGGCGTATGAGTCGATGGTGTTGAAGGTGCGGAACTTGGCGACGGTCCAGCCGTGTTTGCGGTTCCGGTACTGTTTGCGGGCCCCGAGGATGTCACCGGTTGCTTTCTCTTTCTTCCGGTCTGGTTTTTCGAAGCCTTAGAGTGCATTAGAAACCAAGTCATACGAATAAATGTTTGACTAAATTACGATTTTAGTCCCTATGGTTTGTTAAAAATTATGACTTTCATCCCTATGGTTTAGTAATTGCCTTTTCCGTCCCTATGGTTTGCGTTTTGTTCATATTTTCGTCCCTAGGGACTAATTTCTATATTTAAGAACAAGGGACCAAAATAGCAGAGAATTGTAAACCACAAGGACCAAAACAACAATAAATTGTAAATCATAAAGACGAAGGTAGCAATGGTTTACAAACCATAAGGACGGAAACTGTAATTTCTAAACCATAGGGACGAAAATTGAAATTTTTTAACAAACCACAGGGACAAAAATCGTAATTTACTCTTTAAAATAATTCAAGTTTCGGTTTCACAATTAAGAGGGTGCGAACATTGTTAACGTATCAGATAACGAGCCAGAATGAACTGACCTGATCATTTCCTCTAAAAGAGTTTGACATGCTTCCATCACCGGTTACACTGCTTGTTCCCAATATCTTTTCTTGCTGAAGATTGAGACTTGAATTTTGAATCAATGGAGCAGAAAGCGAATGTTGAAGGTGCTGCTGCTGTTGTTGTTGGTTACCGTTCTGCTGTTGTTGTTGTTGTTGTTGTTGCTGTTGTTGCAGCTGTTGAGCCATTTTTAACTACAAAAAGCCACACTTCATTTACTTAAAAAGACAATCTCGTCCTTAATTCATGTAACAAAATAATCAATCGGTTTTAAAATGGAATGATCCACCTGTGGATCTATTGTACTTGCCTAAAAAAAGGCATACAAAAACCACTAGTTTGCCAAAACGAAATATCTTTCACAAAATCTTCGATATTTTGAGGGTGACCAGGAATTTGGATTTAGGGGGATTTGGACTCCTTTTGTGTGTTTGGTTTGTAGGATTTGAAATGGATTGAATTCCATTATTTATAAAAAGAGATCATTAAAAAACTATAATAATAATAATAATAATAATTAAGTTTCCTTTTATTTAATTGATTAATAGAAAACAAATGTTTCTAACAATCCCATTTGAAGTTCCATTGGGATTTCAAAATCCTATGTTTGAAAGATTTCAAAAAGAAATCCTAGGATTTTAAATCCAGACAATCCTGCAAACCAAACATGGCGTTGGAATGGACGAATTCCCGCAAATCCATTCCATTCTGCAAACCAAACGGACCCCAATAAGGGGGCGTTTGTTTTGCATAATGGAATTTGATGGAATTGGAATCCATTGAAGGAATTTGACTTTGAAGAAATTGGTATGGAATTTGATAGAATTTGCCCACGCGTTTGGTTGGTAGGAATTCAATTGCTTCACTTAAGCCAAGGAACGATGAATTCCTTAAATTGTTAATCCAAAGGATTCCATCAAGTTCATTCTACGAACCAAACATCACTAAGGAATTTGGTCAAAGAAATTTGCCATTCCAATTCCATCAAATTCCTTTGAATTCAGCGAACCAAACAGCCCCTAATAGAATTTGAACAAATTATAGATATGTAAACCATAAAAGGCCATAATCCTTTGACAATTTTTTGTCCAAAATACAACTCGATAAATTTATGACTCAAATACAAAGTACACAATCTCAAATAGTAGAACCCTTAAAAAAGGTAACTAAATAAAACATAAAAAAAGTACCTTGAGTAACATATCTGGATCGCCACGAGGTAAAACAGGCATAGATGATCCAAGATTTGGAACCACATCTCCCATGGAATTGGAAATTCCGTCTTTGCCCATGCTTATGCTTCGGTTATTAAGAAGCATCCGGAGCCTTCTGCTTTCATCGTTGGCCGATTGTGACGTCATGTTGTGCTGTGCTAACAGAAGTTGTTGCTGATGCTGAGGTGTCAGCATTTGGAGCTGATGAAGGGGTTGTGAACCCTGCATATACGACTTCTGTTGTTGTAGTAGACCAGCAGGCCGCAGCTGATCTAAACCCTGTGGGACCCATTTGAAGATATATAACAATAAAAATACAAAAATATTGGGAATTTTTTCGAATCGAAGTTTAATGTCGTATTGGAAGTTGAAACATCATCCTGTTTTCCAATAAGGAGCAACAAAGCTAATTTAAGGGTTGTTTGTTTTTAAAAAAATACCTCTTAAAACCTCTTAGCCTGAAAATTAAGAGGTTTGAAGACTTAAGACTGTTTATTTTACTTGTAAGAAAAGGTATTAAAACCTCTTAAGTCTGAAAATTAACAGGTTTGAAGACTTAAGACTGTTTTATTTGTAAGAAAATGTCCTAAAACCTCTTAAGTCTGAAAATTAAGAGGTTTAGAGACTTAAGACTGTTTTATTGTAAGAAAGGTCTTAAATCCTCTTAAGTCTTAAATCTGAAAATTAAGAGGTTTGAAGACTTAAGACTGTTTGTTTTATTTGTAAGAAAAGGTCTGAAAACCTCTTGTCGTCCTCTGAAATTTAAGAGGTGCACCATCCACCTCTTGTTTTTATATATGAAATCAGACTTCATACTTCAGACCTCTTAAAAAAATGACACCGACGTATAACGAATTATTCATGAGCTTACCGTTAGAGGCCATCCTTTCAATGTCAAGTTATTACCACCTTGATTTGATCCTGTAAAAAGGAATTCGGTTAAACAAAGTGAACATATAGTTTGGTGACATAAAACAAAGAATAAATTACGATTTTCGTCCCTGTGGTTTGTAAGAAACTGCGATTTCCGTTCTTGTGGTTTAAAGAACTACATTTTTAATTCCTATGGTTTGTAATGTATAGCTTTTTTTTGTCTTTATGGTTTACAAATCTTTACTACTTTGGTCCCATGTATTTAGAGGTAGAAATTAGTCTAGGGACAAAAATAGCAATATGTTACACATTGTAGTAGAGGGTCTGTACTGTGTAGTATTACACTAGTTGAGGTAAGGGCATTTTGGTAACATCATGTGTAGCAAATGGGAGGTTAGAGACACTTTACTTTCTTAGTAGTATAAATAAGAGTCTAGGGGGGCTGTTAGTGGTTTCATTCTGTTTGGTGTATGTTTTGAGCGGGAAACCGTTTGGGAGAGACCAGGCCTCTCGAAAGCCTGTGACTGTCTTTTTTTCTTGTTCGTAATCAATACAATCAGCCTTTGATTTGATCCAGTTCTCATCACAATAAATTGCAATGCAAACCATAGGGATGAAATTAGCAATTTCTAAACCACAGGGACGAAAATTGTAACATTTTACAAACCATAGGGACGAAAATCGTAATTTACTCTAAAACAAAATGCGATTTGTGTTTCACAATAAAATCAAAATGCTTATAGTAAGAATACTTTGTATTTCTTTTAAAAGATGAAAATATAAAATTAAAAAGCATAAAGCAAAAAGGTGTTTTGTTGGATATTGAGGTTTAATCTTATTTAAGTCAAATCATCAATGCATGTCTTTATGTAAGTCTTGAAAACATCATAATTAATTTGGAGTTTATAATTACCATTTAAAAGATTCTGTAAATTGATTTTGGTTGTTATGATACATCAATGTTTGCCGTAAACAATTTTCTATTCAGTTTTCACTTTCTCTAAAAAGTGAACATAAAAAGAGAAGTGTCACCAAAAGAGGCCAAAAAGATAATGAAATGATGCTTTGAAGACATAATTTAACGGATTAAACCATTAGTACCGGGAATTCCAATTAATGACCCTTCAGGTCCTGCAGCTCGGGGATTCAATATTGGATTCATCTCTGTCTTTATCTCCTGTTCAAAAAATATTAGTTCGAAACAAAACATATCACATGTAAGATAGCAGTGATTGATGAAAATATAACATTTAACACTTAAATTTTTTATATAGTGTTATAAAAGAAGAAAAAAGAAACTGGAACTGATTATCCAAAAATTGGCACATTTTGATCTATAAAATCGGCATACTCACCGGTGCAGACCCCGGAAGTTGTTGGTTCCGTCCTTGAACTTGGGGCGACATGCTGCCAGATGTACCATGCAACACTTGCCTAAAAAAACATTGGTTTTATATTCTAAGTTATGGGAAAAAAAATTCAATAAGAATTGCAACCTCTATCTGATAATTCGGTCTATTTGTTATCAATTCATTTTTTCTTCACTTATTTATTAAATTGGACTGTGAAGGGGACGCTTTCAGTCTAAAAGGTCACCGTGAAACAGGGCCCACAAGATTCTTCTATTCGTCTATATGAAGAGTATTTTTATATGTTTATGTTGCAATTTCATGGGATGTGGAGCATTTACAAATGCATTAAAGGATCATGACTAAATATGGTGTTTTTGGATGATTTTTTTTCCTCTTAACTAAAAGAAACAAAATTACCCCGAAGGTTGCCCAGCTGCAGCTGATTTCAAAATTGATGCATGTTTCGTGTCCAAAAGCTGGCCAACGTTTTCACCATATCTTTGCTGAAAAAAGAAGAAAAAGATTAGATATTTCAGACAACAAATCAATAATTTTAATTTGCAATAAATTCTAAATTCTCACTGTTTTAACGAGAACCCACACTTAAACTTCTGATCTAATGGACTACTAATCAATTAAGATTTGAAATAGATTTAAAAGAAAATTAAGCACCACCATCTTTCTAATAGTAGCATGTTGTTATATTGTTCTTTGTCGTTACTGCAATTTTGTCCAAGATCCTATCAATTTAGCTGAAAGATGCTTGATTGAAAACAAAAATCAACAGTCAACGGAGTAATTACCAACTCGGCAACTCCAATAGTGTACAATCATAAAACATTATGCCAAAAACCACGTTTTCTTTAAACAATTCATATAAGCGAAGTTAAAAGCTACTCAGCTTAATCTCAAAAGCAAACAGTTAGGGTGTGTTAGCTAACGACTTAATGGGCTTAATGGGAAAACCGGCTTATTCGCATAGACGTATAGGGTTGTTTACTTACGACTTAATGACTCATACCAATGCTTAATCAGACAGCTGGTGAAGGGCTCTTGTCCCGTTTCAAACAATTTTTTTACAAACATACCCTTACTAAACAATAAGGGTTTTAAAGAGAAGATACCCACTCGCTTATCATCATCAGCTCCTTATTAAACAACTTTGTTTCAATTTTGGTTCTCTGTGGAAGCATCATCTTTGTTTGATTTTTGTTAGATTTCTTTAACCTAGGGATGCTAGTTCATCTTTTTCATCTTCAATTTGCAATTTCTTTAGTTGGGACATTGATGGACAGAGGAACTAGAATTGGGACATTGATGGAATGTAATTTTTCAATTCCAATTTCTTCATGTTCGATTTCTTCAATTAGAAGATTGATGGAATGTAATTTTTCCACTCCCTCTCATATTATTCACATTTTCATTTTCAATCTGGTTGAAAAGATAAAGTGCAATTTCTAAAATAGTTTATAATTCATGCTCAAGGTAAATCGGTCATTTCTGTCATTCAGACCATTGATTCAAATAAAAAAGTAAACAACAGGATCAATTTATCCGGACAGACAAATTTATCCATATAGGACTTAATGAAAAAATTGGTAAACAGCACCTTAATCTAATATTATATATATATAAAGAGACTAGAAAGATATACCTTCATAGCTGCATCATCTAAAGAATCCCGTGAAAGTGGCACTTTCAGATTCTCCTCATACATCTTTGTAGCCATGGCATTAGCAGTCCCAGGATTTTGTCTCATAAGAGGCTCATTTCCCACAAGCCCATTTGAAGTCCCGTTGAGTAGGTGGGCCCCTTCTCTCCTCTGTTGCTGCTGTTGCTGATGTTGTTGCGCTTGTTGTTGTTGTTGTTGCTGTTGTTGCTGTTGTTGCT
>LUCG01301749.1:0-11487 GCA_001633085.1 Carthamus tinctorius
CGCCAAGGTTTGTGGCCGAGGGCCGAGTACTCGGCCGAGTAAAACGATTTTTGCAACAGTGGGCTAATTCATACCAAAAACCACCCTATCCCAACTGTAGAATCAAAAGTGACAAGAAAGTGGAGAATATACAATTTCCAATTGCAGCAGTACAAGGAGAAAATAACATAATCTTCTTAATCATAGATGGTAAAGAATGCTTGAGGCCATGATATTTATGGGCGGGTAGCGGGAATGCGGGATACAAGAGATCAAGTAACTTCCAAGTGACATGAAGCCACAATAAGATGCTACTGGTCGATAACTTCATCATTTTAGCAATAAGTAGAGATGCTGGAAGATCAACAAATTGCAGATAAATGATGATGCATATATGAATCCCTTGTGCTCCAATTCATAATCAATTGGCAGTTAATGGTGGCACCCTCATATTACATATAATTAAGAATCCCTTCCAACCGATTTGAGACTTGTAGCCTACACACATGCTAACATGTAGCATGGACTGAGTGATTGTTTCTTTTTAGCATAATGAGCTGAACGGTATGGGAAGCTTATTTTCTCAGCCACAAGTGGTTGTTTCCTTTCATTATTAAGCCATTAAGCCGATTTGGATTTCACGGTAAGCACTCCCTCCTTGCCTTCATGCATCAAGCCAGATTTCTTTCCCCTGTTTTGTTTTAAGTTCTTTTCTTTTCAGTTTTTGTTTGTTTTGTTCTTTTTTAATTTCTATTCTTTTCATTTTGTGTTCTTTTAATTTATTTTCTTTGCAATTTGTGCTTTAGTTTCTTTAGTTTTTATTGTTTCTCTTTTCAATTTAAATTATAGTTTTTGATATTATGTAATGGGATACCATAATTTAAACATTCTATATGATTCATATTTTAAAGGGCAAAGGATCATGTCAAATAAAGAGTTACGCGGTGCATCTCATCCTAACGTGCATCCAACAGTTGATAACAACTTTTCAAGCTTCTCACGTTAACCTCAACTTCTCACCAGAACCCAACCCTATTTTATAGTTCATAAATAATGATCTTTTCTATTGTATTGTGTTTATATAAGTATTAATCAGAAAATCCATTAAAGGGTAAAACTGCCATTTTGCTTCAGATTGTTTATTCAGCACATAAAAGAAACAACAATATCTCTTTAACCAACTAGATGAAACAGCCCCTAAGACCAATCGAGGCACAAACTTGATAGCTTATTGAAAGAACAGATTGGATGAGTATAATCATTCTAGCAAGTATAGATCCTTTGAACTTCCATCTCAAAGCTGACTAGCAATAGAGGCACCTACCACTGGGTCATGCCTGTTAAAGTAGAAAATTTTTTAAACCAGTGCGAGACATGTACCTTAACAATATAAATAACTAATTATGAAATTTTCCCTACCAAAAACTTTGTATGTTGCACATGCAATCACTCTCTAGCAAGTTGTTTGTTGTGTAAACTTATTTTCAATATGTTGGTCACATTATTTGAATCCCAACGTTATTGATGATTCAAGTATTGACTAAAAGGAACCTGAACATACTTGTATCCCGAGGTCGAGTGCACAAGGATGATGCGTGACTTGTTCTCAATTATATGCCGTAGATCTCTCCTTTCTGCTTCCAACATTAAATGGCGATGAAATTGATCCTGAAGAACATATGAAAGAACCCCTCAGAGATAGCACATTGTCAAATGCAGTATTATTATACAAAGACCCCCACTTTTAGCCTACAGTTGGTGTCAAACAAATTAGTTTCACTAAATGGGCACTTGTAAACTATGAGTTAGTTGTGTTCTTTTTTCTTTTTCTTATTTGAAAAGAAGACAAAAGGATACCATAGTTGTTTCCTAAGACGTTTGCTTTAGATCAAAGACCAAGGCCACAGTCAAGTCAAGGTTTTAAGGAGTAGCATCCAAAGATGTTAAAGGCTCCAGGCGTACTTAGGCGCAAAGGAACTCCATGGCCTAGGCGCGAGGCACAGGCCACAAGAATGCGAGACGCATCTTGAAAAAAAATACACACACAACTCAAATAGGGTTTAGCAGCAGTACAAGCCTCCAATGCAGCAAGTACAAGCCTCCTATGTGACAACCAGCAGTACTTAGATAGAGGCAGAAAGGAGAAGGTTTAAAGCATGAGCTGTGAGGGAGAAGTTTTAAGGTCCAAGTATTTATAGACAAGGATTCTTGAAGTTCTACGGAGTTGGGTAATAAATAATAGGTTTTGACTTATGTCATCTATTTCATAACTCTTTCCTTAAGAAGTCTAGGATATGAGAAGACGAGAAAACTTATTTAATATTAGGGTGTGACCGGGTATTTAGTAACTCTTTATGAGGCGTGCCTTAGCCAAGGCGTAGTGCCTTAGTGAGCCTCACGAATATGCCTAGCCTCAACCTTAAAATAACCAGGACCTTGAACCTTATGCCTTCATAGCCTAGGCATACTTTTAACAACTTTCTTGGCATCTAAGAACAATATAATCATACTCCTATTAGGCATCATCTTCCACAAGTGAAAATGGTCTGAAACATGAAAGCATGATAACCTGTTAACAGATAGACAATATACAAGAGGGAAGAAGAATCTAGACTATAATTCCGTGATTGTGTAGTTAATCATTGATAGGCACAGAACTCCCTAATATAGCGTCCACGCCATCATCCTTGTGAAATAAACAAATCATTTTAATTCAGTAAGGCTCAATGGGAAGAGACACAACAAATAAAATTCCTCGGAGCTAGGAAATCAACTTGACTTTCCTTTGATATTAGGTCATCTCATTCTTTAACAGCTCCTTGAACTTTGATCTATTGAGTGTTTGAGGCAATGGTCTACCCAGGCATGAAGCATAGAAGAAACAGAAAATGTAGCCAGAAAAATATAACTGAAGTGTACACACATCCCTTTTTTAGTCCATTATTTAAAACCTAGTAATCTCAGCTTTAAATACCAACCTTAGTGAACCCTGGACTTGCAATTACAGCACATCGTACAACTTTGAAGTCAATATGCTTCATAAATGCCTGGAGAAATAAAACAAACTTTTAATGTATTCCGCATGCATACATGGATATGGAAGTGTACCTAGTTGTGATATTATAGAAATAGAATCATCAATGGTACAAGAATTAATATCATAGTCGCAGTTGCTGCGACTTCAAATCAACTCACCTGTAAAACATTTTCATAGAACTTATTCAAAGCCTGTAATACAAAAAGAGATCAATATTAAATTAGAATCAAGTCTCCAGGTATGTGTAAACTTTGGAGATTTAAGAATACTAATTTAATTATGAATAGAAAAATCAAACAACTTAATTTTGTATCATACTTTGTCATAACCAGCTACAGAAGGCCCATGCTTGCGAGGAATTGAAGCTTCTATCCGAGAACGAGTAAGAGTCACACTGATAAGAAAATTACCCAGCTTAGCATGTGTAACTCTTTTAGTACATAATGGTTTAAGAGTAAAAACAGAACTAATGCCTAAAGTGGCAGCCTTGGTATACCTTACCCTGGAGAGTTGGATTTAACTTTGTTAGAACTTATATTTTATTTATTTCCTAATGTGTTCACGATTACAAACAACTTAATTAAAATTTAAATACAATATATGCTTGCACTTCAGAACAGAATAGAGGACAATATGATATAACAAGTTCAGATAACTGACTAAATAATAACGTACTATGAATGACATCCATGAAATCACTAACACACAAAGAGGAAAAAAAGCTTTAAAACATAAAAATAAAATGATTCTAGAAGTATATAACAATTATGTTACCTTTTACCTACAAGGAGGATATGTGCCAATCCTTCTTGCATTAGCACCACTGCAAGATCAGCACTGGCAGAAGGATCTAAATCAGGATAGAAAACCATCAGATGAAAAGAAATAGAGCTGATGCATATAAAAAGAATAGAAAAGCGCAAATGATGGCCAGGTTAGTTGGTTTGATGCATGGGTTATAGTTCCCATATGGTGAAGGTCAGGAGTTTGACTCCTACCGGAGTCCATTGTGGGGGATTTTCCCTGAACAGGTGCCGGGTTCGAATCCCAGCTGATGCCTTGAAGCCTTTTAAATGGAAACTGGATGGCTAGGCTGGGGTGGTTATTCTCCTTGGAGAGGTTTCGAACTCGGGTCATCGTGACTTGGTGCCATGGTGGCACGATGATACTCCGTCGCACCAACATGCCGTTCAAAAGAAATGGAAAAGCTGTTGGAATAATCAATTATGGGTATCAAGGTATTTCGGTTTTGGCTGATGCAGATAAATATTGTGACTCAGATTTGATGAACTGGCGTGTGGAATTCAATTTCATTCCATGATAAACCAAACGCCTAAGAGGAATTTGCTCAATGGAATTAATTATTCCAATTCCTTTGTGATCTTGCGAACCAAATGCCCCATCAAAATAACCTTGAGGCAGCCAGGCAGGGATACAAACCCCATAAGATCTCAAAATACTAGAGTATATGTGTCATGTGTGTGTACCGAGCCAAACAAGAAATAGGAAGTATAAACAATGGGTCTTTTAGAAAGTCCATGTCACAAGCACATATGCTCTCCGAATACCAAGCAAGAGAAATTTAGATGTTTAACGAATAAACCGGTGCCTCATTGAAGTTCTGAAAAACCTCAGGCACCTGTAAAATTATAACGTCATACCTGAGGCTTGATGAAGTGCATCTATTGCTAGGGAGTCCCAGATAACCTGCGATGTAACAGTTAACCCACTAAAAAGAACAAGTAGTAACTATTAAAAAGATAAAAGCACGATCTGATAGCGACAATAATGGAGGCACGGACATCTATATGAAGACAGGGATCCTGCATGAGTCAAACGTATACACAGTTCCAACCAAAATAGAAACATACCAGCAATGAAAGTATATAAGAATGCTCAAACTGCATTATGAAGTTACAGACTTCAGAGGACATGGTTTCTCTAAGGACAAGTTACATATCCATATGGATATGATTGAGTCCTTGGGTTTCCAAATTAGTGTAAAAGAAGTGCTTCAAATCATTGCTATTGGACTCACCTGTTCTGTCTAGTCCAGGTATATCGTATTGTTTGTTGACAATTAGCAAGGTCTTTGCAAGAGATAGGGACAAAGGAAGAGATGGGATAAAAAATACTTTTCAAGTGATAACGAATGTAATGAACAGCTGAAAGGACAAATGCACTTGATGAAACAGCAATTAAGTAGTGTTTTGAGAGTTAGAGCTTTCCTTAAACAAATAAAACATTGTGAAACATACCACTGAAAAAGAGAAGAATAAAGGTGGCACCCATCGAAGTTACCAGAGAAAGGAAGGGTAAGTATGAAGAGAGAGAATGTGCATTTACTAACATCTTTTTTCACAAAGAACAATTATTGGAGGTTGAAAGAAATTTTGGTGAAGCATTGAGAAAACATTCATAAAAAAACAGAGAACGGACTCCTTTAACGAAGGCCTATTTAATTGGCACGCCTCACAATCACATGACAGATCTACAGGATATATATTTGACAACTGTTGGACCTTAGTTGGACTTGGAGGATTACCTACTGAGCCAAAATATGGGTGGACTCATGAAATATGTTGTACTTCTAAAGTAAATACATCCAATTGCTGAGCTTCGAAAATGAAATGGTTTTATAACAAGAGTGAGACTCCAATAGATGTCTATATAATGTCTATAAGCATCAAACAATGTGTACGGCTCCATACATGTTCAGTCAAACCAACTGATATGATGATTTCAAAAGTGTCATACAGTGTCTTTATTCAACTAATAGGTTGCTTTAAGTAGATTATTATCTTGTAGATCAAATGAATATTATATCATATGTGATACAGTCAGTAACAAAATGGACACTCGATATAGTTTCATCCCTGAACTGGATAATACAATAGATGACGATTGCTCGATGAACTTGAAATTGAGGCATACCTTTCTCAATACAAAAGGCCGATGTAGTTCAATTTCAAGTGTATGAAATGCCCCTATCTGCAAATAAAAAACACGAGGTAAACAAACTTGGTCTAGATTAGAATATGGTTACATCCCACAAAGGTATTGTAAATTCTAGGTATAAAAAATTGGCTTCACTTTACTTATAGCACTTCTGTTTCTTTAGAGAGAAGATGTGCTTGTAGGTGGAATATGTATAGTTTGTGGTTGGCAGAGATTAAATCAATAAGATTTGGAAACTCAGCACGACCTCTGGGCAACTATAACCTCTTATTACATCTTATTTTCTTGATCACAAACTTTAACATTGTTAAAATAAAATTAGCACCTACTTTTACGTGTTCATTTTCCAGGATGTTCTTCCCACGTATTCTCAGAACAGCACCTTCTTTGTCATAATCAACATTCTGCAAACACTCTCACAAGTAAAATATTACCAACGTGTAATCATTGATGCCAAAACATAAGCAATGTGGCACTGACAAGTGACAACAAGATGGGAATGTTAATATGTCAAACTGAGGGCTGAAAAGAAAACTGCTTTAGTTCAATCTGTTATAGTTTGGCAGCTTTTGCAGTATGGACTATGATCTATGGAAGATGGTAGCTGAAGAGGAGACAACTAGTTTAAATTGTAGACGAGAAGTGCAAAAGCCCACAGACCACAGTCAGAAATTCTAAGTGGGAGAGGAACTGCTGGTGCATATTTTAGAATGACCTCATAAAGCTTAAGATTCCATAAACCCACCTTACCTCAACTTTGATTTCAAGTTTTAATTTCACACGCTCCGCTTCTCTTGATCCAGAAGCTGCTTCTCTAAGAACTTTTCTATAGGGCACAAAACGAAACATAAAGAATGGATGTTATTTCCTGTATGAGAACTTTTATTTTTTGCAAACATAAGTATGCAATCATGAAGGATGACATTGAGTCATTGAGCAATAAACCATAAATCTGAAAAGTGAAAGATAATAATGAGATTCTGGAAAAAAAAAAAGATGATGCAAATAACTGATAAAGTTAGCTGCTTACACGATGGAAGCAATTAAAATCTTAAAAGATGAACTTTTAGAAGCAATGATGCAAACATGCTCCAATTTACTGACATACCAACCAAATCAAACAACACAAGTAAGTCCCACCACGAGGTGGGTTCCAATTTACTGACATGGTGTCATTATTTCCAAATTCCAAGATACACAATGTTAACTAGAATACCAGGTCGATCTATAAGATTTACAACCCTCTGAATAAATGAAGCAACTATTACATGACATGTTTTCACTTCTTATGAGCGAATTGAAATGATACAGAATCTAATTGTTTCCAATTCCAAAAAAATTAACGTCCTGTCAACAATCTGATTCATGAATATCCACATGTCATGCTTATAACAGATATTCATTTATAGCAGTGATGTCCAAGATAAGTAGCTCCACCCATCATATCACCAGACTTATCAACTATAAAAAGCTTACAACTGCCATAGTTGATGTATACAACATTTCCATATTCTAAAAACATAGAGCACATATAAAATACATAACCTTCAACTATTACATCGCATCAAAGCTTTAGGTTGCAGGCTTGCAGCTAGATGAAGGTTGCTTTTGACTGTGGCAGCATTCGGCCATCAGAAACATGAAAGTCTTAGCTCCAGATAGGTCCTCCACAACTAGCACTCCCACCAATGAATGGACTCAGCGCCCTTGAGCATTTTGTAGTGGCAAATTCTATCCATACCCCCTTTAGTAGGTGTACGTGAGTTCCTGGGTGGGTCCACAGTAGTAGGGGGTATGAATTATGTGAGTGGAATATAGATAGGAGGGGGTAGGGATAGCAACACCCTTTGTAGGATGTGCCACCATATGGAGAGGTCATCATTGTATGAAGCCTCAACGTTGTCCCCCTGAACATCCAACAAGCTTCAATGCACATATATGGTGTTTCCAAGGGCAAATTCAATAGGTAAAGATGGGGGGGATAGGCGCCCATTAAAAATTATTTTTCTCTTTTACCTAAGTTAATACATTTTTTTTACTTCCTACCATAGTTCCCCCCCACCCCCAGCAATTTCCTGCCAATGCCCCCACCAACCAAAAAGACTACCTTGAAATCAACCAAAAAGCTTTAAAAACCCCTCGAAACAGTGGGTGTTTAATGGCCAAAATCCCGGATCTACCACTGGGTGTTTCCATGACTTATCCTACCTTCAACCTCATTGGGGCTTCGACATCCATGTGTCGACCTGATCAACACTCAAACAGAGCTTCCAAAGAGCAAATAAACAAAGCATGTGGCATTCAAGTGAAGCATTACATAGGGTTGCCCCTCCTAGAGGAGAAGGCCACTAGAGCATGACTGCTAAAGCCATCCCAACCAGAATCCTATGTCCGGCAATAAATGAAACCACAAATAAGTAAATAATCAATCTACTACATGCCAGTTTACGCAAACAAATACAGCAGCGTTCCTTGACTTAATTTATTCACTGCTAAAAGCAGCATTAGTAGCTCAGAATTGATAGTTGCTAATTTCTACTGATTGGATTCTTTCAGAATAGCAAGGTCAGTTACACTTGGTGGTTCAAAGTAGCATCAAATTGTAGGGTTGAATACAAACCTGACAGTAACAGCCATGATAGTATCACCGGGAGCAATTAGATTATAAGCGAGCCACAAATCGTCTGATTCGTCGGGAATCATCTGTTTCCAAAACCAATATCAAACAAACAGCAATGAGAATCAATGATCCATAGGTGTTCTTCAGCAAATTGTTACCTTGACGCTGCCAGGGCCATCAGGAACGAAATCCCTCCGAACGATCTTCATCGACTGTGTGTTCCTTGTTTGTCTTCTTCCTTCGGTTTTTCTACAAACCCTTTCTTTCTTTACGGTAAACTACAAACTTGGTCCCTGGATTATTGGTCAACATGCAAGTTTAGTCCTACTAATTTTTTCTTTCACAAACCACTTAAATGGCTAAAACTAGATCTTGGTACTAGGTTGAGTCCAAAGTTTGACTTCGGGCAAAAGAAAAAGTTAAGAAAAAAAAAAAGAAAAACTTAAAAATATTTTTAAATTCTTTTACATAAAACAAGTTTATAATATGAATTTTGAAATTGAGCCTTAAAAATACGCTTTAAATACTGCATTTGGTTGAATGTCCTTTAAAAAAATTAAAAACATGAAATGTATAACTGCTCTCTACTAGTTTAATCGTGTTTGACTCTGGTCCAACATTGTTCCTAGACAGGTCCCTTTTTTGCCATGTCTAAGCAATGAGCTCAAAGTGATCCCATTCCCACTATTAAATTTCTATAAAGAAGTGTATAGTCATTTTTTTATAAAACCCAAATCTAACTCCCTAGTATATGCACACTTGCACATGCACACCACAAACCTCACCTTGCTTAGTTTAAAAGTTTGTTCAACCTCCCATCCATGCCTTCATCCCTCATAGCCTTAAGTCACCTCATCATCCCCACAAACCACGTACTACTTTGCTATTTTTGTAAGTAAAATCTTTTATTTACTTCATTTCATTAAATTATGTGGAATTGAACTTTATAAGAGAACATCATGGACTTTGGTGTTTGTTTAAGTGTCTCTCTTTTGGGGTTTGAGCTACACAATAACATTTTTTGATCAAGTAGGGATCATAGGGTTTGATGATTTATGCAAGTGCAAAGTGTTATTTAGTGTTCTTGACACTTCTATAAACATGCTAATGTTTTTTTTTTCTATCTTGATTTTTTTTTATAGATCGATAAGGTTAGTATTTGTTGTCATTTCATCACTAACACCTTCTTGTATGTGTTTATTTTCATCGACTCCCAAATTAAGGTGATCGTGTATTGTTGTATTCATAAATTTGGAAATCTTCTAGTTTTCACATTACGATTGATGTTTTTAAATCTTAATGTTCATATTTGATAAAAGAGTAATGTTGTATACTTCTAATTATCTGATTAGTTTAACATCTAATTGCTACGCATACATTTATTATTGAACTAATCAGTGCATCAATAACAAACATGGATGACAATTAAATTGAATTAGTTTGGTTTCATTACAATTTTAGACGTTATCCAACAATCGGCCAATTGAAATTTGTATCTTATCCGATTACAATTTGATATCAATTTTCACATACCCCACTCACTTTTGTAATAATTCTGGTATCCATTACTATTGTTTCATTTTAATCTTATAAAGTCTGAAGATTTATTTGTTAATTGTATTACTTGGAGGATTAAATGTGAAAAGTGAGATGCATATATGATGAGTCATCTATTTTAGATGCTTAGTCCTTTTCAATTTTTAGTAGAAGTTTCAAAAGATGTGGTTGTGAGCCTAGGGAGAGTATCCAGGAAAGAAGAAGAAAAGGAATGGCATAAAGTTTTCTTGAAATTCTCGTTTAGTTTCGAGTTTCATTACCGGTTAAACTTCGTATTGTCACATATTGTAATCGAGGTGAGTTTTCTTTTAACTATTTTCAAAGTAAAATACATATATTATAAAATGATTGTTATCGCAATGTTATACCAGATCGGTATATTTGAGAATTGAGATATTACCATTAACTACGATTCGTGTTTTATTACATGTTGTTTATTATTAACACATGTGGTTTGATCATAAATTCTTGGGATTAAGGGACTTTCACAACAGAAGTCGAGTGTGTTAGGGCTGTAATGGTAAAGGGGTTATATATAGTGTCACTAATTTGTTTCATATGGTGGGCTACATTGCTGTCTGATCGAAGTGATTATCTGATTAAAAAAATTTCATGTTAAATGACTTTTTCAATGGGACAGGACGAGATAATAAAAATTAGTCCTATGTTTGGCATGTCATTGGACAAGAACTATATGGAACAAGGTGGGACAAAAATCTCAATTTCATGGACAAAAACTAAGTTTTTTTGTTCCACCCAAAGAGGTGGAACAACTTTGGACAAAAACAATAAATGACTATTTTACCCTCCTAAAACCTAAATTCAAAAATTACACATCAAATGCATCCTTCTCCAAATTTGCGTTGAATCTAAAGCTAGGACCTAATCCGGATTGAACTTGATCGCATCCTACAAATTTGATTTTAAAAACATCAAGAAAACAATTCATCTTCATTCGATGGAAGGTCAAATTCAATGAACATCACATCTGGACTTCAATTTCTTTTCCTCCAAACAAATAACCAACATATTCGTTGAACACTTTGGATCTCTAGATCTAGTTTTTTTTTTCACAATGAAGTATCTGATTATGTGAAGCAGGTGAAGAAGTTAAAGGTGCAGGCGAAAATTACGATGCAACATGTGAATTTCATTTTTACCTTTTGGCGTATCAAAGTTTTAAGAAATGATCGTTGTATGTATCCAACCTGTTATAGCAGGTTACTCGCTGACGTGGCACCGGTTTAGTACATACTGTTGGGTTCGACTATGGACCGGATTCAACATTAGTCCGAGGGATGCAGCGCGAACTAGGTTTAAAGGCACTCGGAATAAG
>LUCG01301766.1:0-20254 GCA_001633085.1 Carthamus tinctorius
TTCTCCACCATCTTCATCTCCGACACCCACCACCGACGATGTTTCAGGCCACCGGAACAGCCTGCGGCTCCTTGGATTCGTCAACATGACACGAAAATAAACGGGTTTGGGTTGGAGTTTCCTTACCCGCCAACCTATTTATTTCGCAGGTCGTGTTTGGTTGGTACGTGGTTCGCGGATCAACCTGTCAACCCGTTTATCTATTTTTATTATTATGTTTTTCATATAAAAACTTTTATTCTTTTAGACTAAATCCTAACCCGTTTATGACCCACCAGTCCACAAAACCGTATAGTTAAACGGGTTAAGTATTCTTGACATGCCAAACCAAGAAGGCAAGAACCACATTTTTTAAAGAAAAATTTATAGCATAGATTTAAAAATTGTGCTAAAATCACAATATATACTTTCTCATCAAAAAAATTACAAAAATAAAAAAATATTTTTTTTACAAAAATTTAGTTAGAATATTAATATATACCTCGGTTAAAAATGCCTATATCTAACTTTGAAAAAGTTACTTCTACTCCAGGAATAAAAAATAAAATAAAATAAAATAAATATTTTTATTTATTTCTCGGTTGCCATCGTCGTCACAATGTCATCCTATCCGTCTGCATAAAAATCTATCTCCTGGAAACAAACACTTCTGCCATCATCACATCTTCTCCAATGGCTTCTCCTCTTCACCTTCCTTCTGTTGCCCCTAATTTCAAGGTACACACTCTCCCCAACCTCTCCAACTATCTTATTCTACGTCCACACAGTATCACAGTACCAAAATTTTACATAATCTGTTACCCTTCGTATGATTTGGTACTGTAATAGTATAGTGTAATCTAAGAGAATATGATATTTGAAGAAACATTTATCTGATTCTGACTTTGAATTACTATCAGGGTACTTGTGGGTTTGGTTTGAGGGGTTATAAATCGAGGTCTGGTGTCAGCATTCGTACCGGATTAAGGGTTTCTGCTGGAGGTAATAGAGGAAAGAATCAAAGAATCCTCTTTTTTTTATAGCTTAATTCTTGCTTTTTTTTTTTATAGTGGTTTTGTTTATATCTTTTAGATAATGTTTGGATGTTTAAGTATGTTTGTGTTTGATGGGGGGTTTTGGTTGTAATGTGTTTATGCACACCAAGTGTTTGTATTAAGTATAGAAAAGAGGAGATGCATTTAACAAACAAGAAAGAAAATTACCAATTGAGATGAAAATTAATATATTTATGATGAATTTTCTAGCATAATATGCAGCTGTTTTTGGCCAAGAATCGAACTTTGAAATGCTGCGTAAAATAGTGAAATTCCAGCCAATGATGGATGAAAGTCTTCAACATCACCCGATTTGCTCGAACAAAGAAATAGCATAAAAATGTAAAAATCTTGAAAATTAACGGGAACTCGAAATCGTATCCCCAAAGTATGCAATTTCCGGTCTAAACCTTTCCTTGGACTAGTCCTGGGCTCCATGTCCTCCTGGTTCAAAAGTTATGCGTATTTGAAGTTTGCATATTCTCGAACGCATTTGTTGTGTTCTCGTTGTTCCATGAATATCTTAGCTAACTCATCTATTTCTTCTGAATCGGCTGGCCGTAATTCTATGAAGCTCAAGTATCCGGGTTCAGCAATTGTAGACAAATTGTCCTTTTGAATGAGGTTGAGCAAAGGGGTAGTGTTTGGGACTGTATAATTTGGATTTGCAATTGGAGTTGAATCTTATTCAAGGGGCTGTTTTTTTGGGGTAACTATGGGTTTCTGGGCCAACTAACATGCATTGACTAATCCATCGGGCGACCACGAATTTCCTGGAGTCATCATAGGTGAACTCCATGGCTACAAGGGCTTTGGCAGCCCCTGGATTTGAACCTGGGAAGATGAGATTTTCACTAAAAGTTGGGCTTCTTTGGGGGGGGGGGATGAACCCTTATACTATATGAAACGGGACGGTTTTTTTATTTATTTTCCTCCCCATAGATTACTGCTTCATACTTGTAACCAAACACCTACTGAGTTCAGATTATGGATTATAACAGGCCTTACATAATTCTGCCAATGTGCATGCATATGATGAAAGAAAAGCTGCCAACCATTATGTAGATTACAGGGTTCTATATTGGGTTTACTATCATGTAATGTTTAGGATCCTCAAAGAGTATGATGCTTGAAAGTTGGAACAGAAGCTTATTATAGTTCAAAAGTTGCACTTAATATGCCTGGATTCCAAGATATGGAGTTTTGGGATGATTCATTCACTGTCTTGCATTATTTGATTCTTTTATTACCACGAAGATGCACTCTGATTGGTCCTCGTGCCTTGGCAGCTTTCGCAAGTATCTAAGTTATTTGATATAGAACTTGAAACCATATAAAGGGACATAGCTAATAATATACTTGTTCAATGTTCCTAGAATTGTATATACTTTTCGTTTGAATTTTGGACCTCCAAAAAGATTACTGTGAAACGCCTTATAACTTGCCCTCGGCCGCCCTATAAATGGGTTGCGGTTGTCCACGGGCTAATGGAGCAACGAGTATCTAATATATTTTGCATTTTTAAGAACAATTAAGAATGAAGTTTCCAGATACAAGAATTTTCAATTTTATTTGCAAAATTTAATTATAATATTCATTTAACACTGCCTAAAAGTTCTCCAAAGTTTTTCGTAGAAGATCTTAACCATAGAATTTTCCTCATCTTCGTTTGCAGATTTCATGATTGAAGAAGATGATGTTCTGCTTATGTTTCTGAAAGACAGAGAGTTGAACGGAGATTTTATAGCAAAAGTGTCTGATAAACTTTGGATGAGGAAGACGATAAAGATTGATGACATTAAAGCTGACTTAACGAATGATGCTACTCAACTTGATCAGGTGATGCTCTTTTAAAATTTATATATTTGGTGCTTCTTCATCACTATTTTATGTTCTGTGTATAAGGTTTCCGTATTGTAACATGAACACATATTTGTGATTTCAAGTACAATTTTGCCCTCAGCGGTCTTTAAAAAGCTCACTTGTTTGAATAGGTGCATACACATTGACATAGAAAATTGTATAAAATGAGAAAAAGATGAAGAATAGCCAATCTTTGTGACTTGTATAGTAATTCAGATTTCATTTTTCCACTCAATAATCTACCTAAGGTTCAAGTCTTTACCTATATTTGACACTGGGGTTGTTTGGCTGGTTTTCCTTTTAGTCCTGTATGGATAAAATTGTCTGCATGGATTAATTTGTTCGTATAGATTGAGAAGGTTCTTGTTTGACATGGTTTTTTCATAGATAGATAGATAGATAGGGGCTTGTTTTTTTAATTGGGAGGGATAAGTTATGGAAAAGCTTGGCTTTCTGCATAAAGCTCCCCTCTAAAAGCTTACTGAATAAGCCACCTTCTCTTTCATTAAGCCAATACCAGACAGTCATGTATAGCTGACCGAATAAGCTGTGAGTCCCAATGTCCCATTAAGCTGCTAACAGATAGACCTTCCCTCCGCCCCAAAAAGCATGTCCAAATTTCTGTTAACTTTATCTATCATTAAGCCAATACCAGACAATCATGTATAGCTGACCGAATAAGCTGAGCCCCATTAAGCTCGTTAAGCTGCTAACAGCCTCTGTTTCAAAAAGCATTTTCAAGTTTATATTTCAGTTTGTCCAAAAAATAGTGTCCACTTCAATAACTAAGTTTCTACTTTCCAATTCTACCCTTAGTTATGAGATGGGAAATTTCGTACTCGCTTATCATTAAGGGTAAAGTTGTCATTTAGTTAGTTAAAAAGTAGAGTAAATTACACTTTTGGTCCTTGTGGTTGCCACCTACTAGCAACTCTAGTCCCTCTCTCTGATGTACTAATTACACTTTTGGTCACTGTGGTTGCTATTTTGTTTCACTTTTGGTTACCGTGGTTGTCAATTTGTTCACTTTTGGTCCCTATGGTCGCCACCCACCCACTATCAACTCTCATCCCCAGAGTTATCATATGTAAGTTAGTCTGACGGACCAGAAGTTAAATAAAATGGCAACTATAGTGACCAAAACTGTAATTAGTTCAAAAGAGGGACAAAAGTTGCTAGTGAGTGACAACTACAGGGACCAAAAGTGTAATTTACTCTACAAGGTATAAAGAAAGTGTGTGCATTTTTCATTGTGGACATTCATTTTGGGACGAAGGGAGTAATTGGTAAGTTGGTATGAGCTACAGCCACTTCTCGTGGTGCCTTCACAGTACAAGTCACCATGTTTCATTGATGCATAATCTACGACCGATGACCATACCATTGCGAGTGATCTTTGTTATTTTGTACACAAATATTGCCCATCTTTCTACATATGTATGCCTCATGAGAGAGGTAGGCATAAATGAGGTTAAAAATGACAAAGAAATGTAACAAGGTTTTTCAGGAAGTGTTATGCACTCACCCATACGTCCAAGAGTGGTTATGCAAACTCGTGCCCAACAATATGTTTTAGGCATTCTAGAAGAAAATAGAAGGGGTAATTCAGTAATTTTGGGAAGTTAGTTTGTTAGTAAGGGGTAAGGAAGGGAAGTTAGTGTGTAAATTGCTGTACCTATTGTGAAGTTAAAACGTGGTGAATTCTTAGGGGTTGTTTCGTACGCAGAATTCAAAGGAATTTGATGGAAGATGTTTGGTTCACGGAATGAACTTGATGGAATCCTTTGAATTCCACAATTTAAGGAATTCATCTTCATTGGCTTAAGTAAAGGAATTGAATTCCTACCAACCAAACACGTGGTTAAATTGCATCAAATTCCACTCCATTTCCTTCAAAGTCAAATTCCTTTGATGGATTCCGATTCCATCAAATTCCATTTTGGGAACCAAACACCCCCTTAGAATCATGTCTTGTTACATTCTTAGTTAAAGTGAAGCATTGATCTCCAAATTTGTAGTATAACACACTTGATTACTGTAGCCAGTGGTTGACGAAAACACGGGTGGCTTTCTGAAATTGACGAGCACAAATGAGTGGCTTTTAGGGGAAACTGCTGCACCGATAAACAAAAAGATGCGAGCTAAGGTATAGCTTTTACTTCATCTTTGCTTCACTTATATCTGATTTATGTCTGATTAATGCCTCCTGCTTCCACCTCTTATGCTATCATTTTTCTTGGGTTGTTAAGAAAATGTCAAAATGTATGAAAATGCGTTGAAACTTTCCTTGGTTCCTATTTAGTGTGACAAAGAATTTTTCTCAATGTAAGAGAGCTTCAAATTTTCTTTTATATTTAATGTAACAAAGTTTCAAATTTTCTATTTTGCATCCATTTTTACCGGTAACTTGTTTATTTAGTAAAATTTGACGATGTGGATGTCAAGTTTATCTTCCAATTCGCCGCAAACCTTCTGTAAATGGGTATCCACATCATCAAATTTTATTGGTCAAAATGGGTACAAATAGGAACGTTGATAATGTGGTGCTATTTATTTTTAAGAGGTGCTCTTATTTCACTTCTGATTGATAAGAAGTGGTGCTGAAGTCTAAGCAGAATCAATAAGACAATTTGTTTTTATAAACTGATATATGTAGGAATCCATGTAAGAGCTTTTCCATGCAATGAAAAGTTAAATAAAAAGTTCATCCTGCATAACCATTTGTTTCAGGCAACTTATTGAAAACAAAGGAAAATTGTTTGAGCTTTCTATATGTATAGCTTTCAGAGGGAAGCATTACACTAAATAGCAGCTAAATCGAAGTTTGTTGCATTTTGCCCTTAAGAAAATGATGCATAATTATTCTTTAACATGTGCATTGTGATAACAGGAACTGCGTGATGACAGCAAAAGAAGAACCAGATTGAACCTACTTCAATATGAAGCGGTATATATTACCTTGATAAAAAACAAACTCTTTAGATAGTTTATTTCTGTTGCATCAGCGTCACATATGCATTTGCAGAATGTAGTTTTGGAATTGGAATGAAATAATAATAAATGACCAAGATACCCCTGTATTAACTACAAGCTGCTGGATAGAATTTGGTAAATGAAATTAGCCATTCCAATTCCTTCAGATTCCTATAAAATCCTGTGAACCAAACACCCCCTAGAATAAACTTGGACCCCCCCCCCCTAAAAAAAAATAATAATAATAATTATAAAAATATAAATAAATTATAAGTAGGTGAATTCTGGTTATTTGGCTCATAGCGATGGAATTATCATGTTAGAGGAATACCAATGTATCACTTGCTTCCAAACATAATCTCTCTTGGATAAATTATATTAAATTAGAATTAGTTGGATCATTATTATTGGGGAGTTTTCTAAATCATTCAAGACTGTTGGATATAGAATATGTTACTGATCACATACTCTTATCTTGCAGGTGAAGAGGGAATTGTTCATGCTAACTGTTGCTATTGGAAGTGCATGTAGTGGATATTGTTTAGTAACTTTTTCGATCCAGGTATTCATATAGAGGTATAATTTCAGACATTTCTGTTATTTATATGGAAATATGATGCCTTTTAGGACCAATAATTACACTCACATACAACCGTAGTTATAGGAAAATGAAAATAGAGAGCACAATCTTTATGTGGTGCAGCAGTTTGTTACATCAATTGGTGTTTCTAGGATTCTTTTTGTTCTCCAATCTTTCTCGAAGTAGTTGCATTGTTAAGGAAGAAAAAGTTGTACAGAAAAGAGGATAAGACAAAATAAATGTCAACCATCATAACCGAGTTAACTGAAGCTTGCTTTTATGACGCTTCATATCTTCACACCTACACACACACATACACACACACACACACACCGTTCCTAGGAAAAAGAATTTGTCTATTTTTCAGGGTCTCAGAGGAGCGTGGATTCACATAAGAACTCTTGAGAGTGAGGTTTAGGGGAAAACACTCCAAAAATGAAAAATTGAGGAACACCCTAATAACCATTCATCTGTACGGTATACACACATGCATACAAGTAATTTGTTCAGCATGCACATGTGCACACACATGCACATGTGCATAGAAACCAGGAAACATCTTCAATAACTTGTATGCATATGTGTATACGGTACACATGAATGGTTATTAGGGTGTTCGTCAATTTTTCATTTTCTTGTGGTTCTCCCTTGACACCCCCCCAAATATACATATAGCAGTTGTGATTTAAGAGTTGTCAATAAATATACGGTTTATACGTTTTAAGATCAGGAACTTTTTCAGGGATGTTGGGAAGGGTAGAATACTGAGAATAGATTTGCTACAAATCAGCAAGTCAAAGGATAGACTTACGATACTTCCATACAATTTGACATCATCGGAAAGACTATTTAATTAACTTTTATGTCGTTATGGTGGAAAATAAACGTTTGATACTTTGATAGGACCCTTGAATTTCCTCAAAGACCAGAAGTTCTAATATGTATGCACGTTCTCTAGACATCCTCTTATAAATATAGAAATGCAATTTTAATTTCACTTTCTTTTGTTCTAATTTTAATAATTTGTTTCATTAGTTCATGAAAAACTCATGTGATAGCTTATGGATGAACTTTTGTATCTTCTCCCTATTTTCTTAGGCTGCTGTGAGCTATGCAACTGGAGTCCTTTTCAGGTTAGTTTAGAACAATCTAATTACTCATTGTATCTTATTTTGTTGAGCTGCGATGACGGAAATCCTTGATTTCATGCATTAATGTTAAAAACTAATGAGTAAATTACAAATCTCTCCCCAATGGTTGTATAAAAGTTATGAATAGGGTCTCTCGAGCGAAATGATTACAGAGGTGGTCACTATGGTTTCAACTTTAGTACGGATTAGGTCCGTCCAGCTTACTCCGTTAAAATAGTTCTGTTAAATAAGGGGCATTTTGGTCTTTTTACCCATTAATTATAAAACTATTTTGAAGTACCAATTTGGTGGTGCCACAAGTCCCCTCTACAAGACCAAAATACCCCTCACTTAACGGAATTTCTTAATGGAGTTAGCGGGAGGTACCTGATCCGCAATAAACCAAATCCATTGTAATTATTTCACTTGAGGGACATAATGCATAATTTTCATCTAACCACAAGGACAAATTCTGTAATTTACTAAAAACTAAATAAAAGATAGCGTAAATTATGTTTTTCTTCCCTGTGGTTTGTTAATATATTCGATTTCCATCCTTGTGGTTTAGAGTGCGTTACTGTTTTGGTCTCTTGTACTTAAAAGTAAGAATTAATCCAGGGACAAAAATAGCCATAGATTGCAAACCGTAGTAACGAAAATCGCAGTTCCTAAACCACATGGACGAAAATCGAAATTACTAACAAACCACAGTGATAAAAATCATAATTTTCCCTAAACGATAACTGAAAGATCTTCAAAATTCCGGAAATTTGAGATCTGAGCTCCAAATGAGTTAATTTGAGCCCGGCTATGGCCAGTTTAAAAGTTCCATGCATAATTTCTGTGCTTTCCCATGCATTTTCCATTCTCATTGTTCCATGAACATTTTGCCTAACTCTTCAATCTATTATGCATCATATAAACATTTCAAAACCTGTTATAGCTTCTTAAATGGCACTTCATTTGTATTCATCAACAAGCCAGAATGAAGATGATCCGAAAAACTAATGTTTATTTAGACCATTACTGCATGCAGTTGCCTATACCTTCAACTTTTGTACCGATATGCCGACAACCTTTCAAGGGAAGCCGTCCCACAAATTTTCAGGCAACGAAAGATAAAACGGTATGCTACTCAACTTTTCTGATTCTTCTTTCTGAAGCATATATAATAGAGAAGTTACGTTTTTGGTTGCTGTGGTTTCTTGAAAATTTCTATTTTCGTCCCTGTGATCTTAAAATTACGATTTTCATCCCCATGGTTTATAGTTCGTTATTATGATTTAAACTTGATTGCTTTCTTCGTCGCTATGGATTACAATTCATTTCTATTTTAGTCCCTCATACTTAAAAGTAGTAATCTCTCAGGGATGAAAATAGAAATGAATTGTAAATCATAGGGAGGAGAAATGGAATTTCAAAACCACAGGGACGAAGTCAGCGATTTTTAACAAAACGCAGGGACGAAAAACATAAATTACTTTATATAATATTTAGAGTAAATTACGGAAGTCGTTCTTGTGGTTTGCTAAAAATTGTTATTTTCATCCCCGAGGTCTAAAAATTGCGATTTTTGTCCCTATGGTTTGTGATTTATTGCTATTTTTGTTCTTATGGTTTACAATTTATTTTTGTTTCAGCCCTTATGGGTTATAATTTATTACTTTTTTGGTATTTTGTACTTAAAAAGGTAGGAATTGGTCCACAGACGAAAATAGCAATAAATTTCAAACCATGGGGACGAACCATAGGGATGAAAATGGAAATTATTAGCAAACCACAGGGACTACACCTGTAACCCAGATACCGTTGGGCCAATGACCCTTTGGCCTTTTGGTTCTCTTAATATCTCATCTACAATTGTCACTCTTAGATCTTTTTCATTCTTGTATATGAAATTAGGATCGGAATAAGAAGCGATGACTTGGAGGATTTTTTCGAGAGAGTGGTGAAGGGCAGTAGCATGGCTCTATCATCTCCACGCCTTGTAATCCCAGCTGCCATATACGCATTGTGGGGCCTCTCTCAACATTTTGCAAACGATTTCTTCCAGGTTTTTCACTCAAAATCTTGCCTTACCTCTTCACGGATGAACTTCAAAAAATCGTTACTAAAACCATCCAAGTTTCATACTTTCAACTTTTAACTCATTATGATAATCATTCAACTTATGGAAATTGTTATAAAAACCATTCAAAATCGTAAGCATGTTACAGGTTTTTTCGCTCAAAATTACCCAGTTTTTGGTGAGGGGTTATAGAATCCAATGACCAAGATAGAAATGAAGTGAAAAGATGCTTTTTTGGTGACGGGTTTTTAGAATCCGATGACCAAGATAGACATGAAGCGAAAGGATGCTGCTTTTTGCTGAAAAGATTATTTGTATGATGTTCTTTTGTCTTGATATAAATGCGGGGCATCTTAGTCATTTTAAACATTTTTATATTTTATTCATCAACACCTGGTTAAATGAGGAGTGTTTTCGTCATCGGAAACATGTTTAAAATGACTAAAATACTCCCCATCTATTGAACTTAACAGAAAAGGTTAATGGTCATTAGAATTTAGGAGGGACCAAAACCAATTGATAAACGTGAGGGACCAAACCCGAGTTTCTGAAGTTCAGGGACGATATCCATTGAAATTGGCAAACGTTAGGAACCAAAAGTGAAGGTTACTCTTGCTAAAAAGATTATCTTTATGGTGGTTTATTCGTCTTGATATACTTTTTTTTCGATATTTGTTGTAGCTTACACCAGCAATGGTGGGCGTATTTGCTTACAAAGCTGCTGCCTTGGTTCAAGTTTACCGAGACAATGAAGATCTTCAATTAATTTTTCCCGGGGGTGACAACGACCCGATTGATTAAGTTTTCTTGTCGATCTTTTTGCCATTTTTTTCACTCTCAAGTTGGATGCTTCCTGGCAATTTGCATCTTTAAGGTACCGATCCTTGTATCTATTTATAACATCAAGAATTCGTCGTTATTTTGTTCTCGGTATTGTTTCTCTGTGACCCCGATTGTTGCCATGGATGAGGATTTAACGTGATAACGTATATTATAGCAAGTCACGTGAAAATTTGCAACATTTCATTTTATTATAGTTTTCTAAGCTTAGGTCTTCTTGGAAACAACCACTTTTTCTCTTGAGTTAGAGAAAATGTTTGTTTACATTTTATTCCCGTGGACCAACGGTGGATCTAGGATATTTGCTGAGCGGGTGCGCCTTTAAGGTGGATTAGGATATTTGCTGAGCGGGTCCGCCTTTAAGGTGGATTAAAGTTCTGCAAATCTCATGGTGTCTTTTTAGCCGACCTCCACCGTTTCAAGGGATTTCTCAAGTGTTTTGGTTTATTTCGAGGGAGGTTTTTGTTGATTTTATGGATTTTTACGGTTTTATTGGTTGATTTCGACTTATTTGTTTATTTGGTTGATTTCGAGGGATTTTTTTTGGTAATGCCCCTTGTATTATCTAATATCCTGGAGCACCCCTCAAGGTTCTGCATGTGCACCTTTCACACCGTGAAAAGATTGGTTGTACGGGTGCACGGACCTGCTGGGGCCTTCGTAGGTGTGGCCCTGCAGTGGGCCCTACTTTTAGGACGAGATATACTGGGTTTATTTGCTTTGGGTTGCTCTGTAGTTCATGCTTGCTTAGGATCTTGTTGCGTTTGAATTCAAAAAACGCTCGAGTATTGCCGTATCAGGGTGTGTCAAATGCTCGCCGGTTGTGGTTTCTTGGGTCTTTCGGAAAGAAAATGAAGCGTTTTAATGAATCTTCTTCACAACGCTATGAAAGTTCACAGTTTGTTTGTTTGGATATTTCTGTCCGCAGGTCAAAGAGCGAGAGGCTCGTAGCGGGTTTTGGGGGAGTTCTTTTGCTCCGATCGACCTACAGATTACGTGTCAATAGATCTTTTGGAGTGAGGTTTAGTTGTATATTAACGGTAATCTACATGTTCTTGCAATGCTCTTAGTATGTTTAAACCTTGTTATGGAACTGATCTACGAGTATATAATATCTATAAACGGAAAATACTAACATACATTCCACCTTTGGTGAGGTTTTAATCTTTGAACTTTTGGGAGGTTGGCTCTGCTAATAACCTGGTAACCTGGATACTGTTAGGTCAATGACCTTTTGGTTACTATTTTTTATGAGACGATACTCCTAAGTTTATTGGGATAAAATCGTTCAGAGCTAATAGTGTACTTGAACGAGTACATGATTGCTTGAGGTCATTTTAGGATTCGTAAAATGTAAACACTTGTTGAAAAATATTGTCGAAGTGCAAAGGATATGACTCTCGATTGATTCATTATTCCTTCCTTTGCGACCTCGTATTTTTGGAAGTGTCTACTTGACGTATTTGTATAGAGCTACCTCTCGCGCTAATTTGCTATTAGGCAATGTTTGCTTTTAAAAAAGTATTTAAGTCTAAAGCCTTGTTTCACTTCTTATTGACAAGAGGTGGTGTTGAAGTCCGAAAGTATAATAAATAAGATTCGTTTTTTAATAAACAAACAAGGACTTAGAGTTGTATACTGGATATACTTGACAATTTCTCTTTAATATATGTTTTTTTTGAAATATATGATTTTCACGTGTGGCAAATACAAATGTTCATACACGCCTTTTATCATTAGTGAGTTTTGAACCCTTGATCTTCAGGAAGACTAGACTCTACTGATAATCTATTGCTCCATGACCCTTTGGTACCATTAGGAATCCGATGGGGTCTACACATTCTCACACGAACCCTGTGGAAAATGACTCATCTACCACATTGCTTTGAAAAACGACGTTCTCTTAGTGCCAAACTTTGTCAACTATCTTCCCATTTCGTGCCTATACATAGGGGGCTAGGTTCCCGTGAGACCATAAATTAACACCCAACATTCACAGTAAAACATCGTGAATATACAAAAAGCTTCGGTGTTAGTTTTCAATAGTTTGAATAAAATAAGTCTAACAGTGGGAAAGTGAGATGTCGCGAACTTAAGTCGCAACGACTAGTATATGGTGAGCTTAACATTATTATCATGACCCACTGTATGTCGCTTGTCGACTTGCATATTTCACATTTTGTGGCTAGGTAGTTTGCTCACTTATCGGTTTTATTCGAGATTTGAGTGCGTCAACTTGCAAAGATCCCGACAATGGGATAGATACTTCTAACATACTAACAAATAAGGAATTAAGTTGATCTTCTAACTAACTCTTTTTCAAATCCATAACATTTAGATAAATTTCTACGCCTTTTTGTGTACAGAAGTGACATTTTTCTATTATACAATGTTGTTCTTAAACCTGTTAGAAAGTTATAAATTTAATAAAGACTCTGTTAGAAGGTCCTTTAACCAAACGACCTCTTCATATCGTTCTAGCTATATCTGTTCACTTTTGCTCATAAGCTGCAAAATCGCCGCCGCTTTCTTTTGCCCCCTTTTCGTTCCGTTTTCCGAAACCTCCAATACGTGCTCGTAAACCCCGAACTGAAGCGCTGCCAACAAAAGATTCGAATTATTCGTACAAAGCTTCAAAAGAACCGCGGCCGCACACTCTTTATTCTTAGGAGTCCCTTCCCTAATAATCCTCACGAGAGTCTCGATAAACGAAAGTTGCCCGAGTTCTTTTCGTCCAGCAGGATGTGCCGCAAGAAGCAAAAGCACCGAAAGAGCCTCGTCAACCATATTTATCCGCTCGTGTTCAAGAATGCTTAACAACAGCTTAATGGCACCTGCTTCGATAGCCCGGGTTTTATTCGGTTGGGAAAGCATTAAGTTGAACAAAGCAGAAGCTGCATCTTTTTTGCCTCGGATTGTTCCTTCTTTTAGCAAAACGAGCAACGGCGGGATCCCGTTTGCCGATCCGATCAACGCTTTGTTTTCGTCAAGCATTGATAAGCTAAACAATGCGGCCGCCGAGTTTTCTTTGGCTCCGTTTGTTCCGTTGCGGAGGATCTCGATTATGGCCGGGATCGGGCCTTCTCTTGAGACTTGTTTCTTGATTTTATCGTCGATTGACAAATTCAAAAGGGCCGTGACCGCGTGTTCTTGGATTTTGGGATCCGGGTACGAAAGGAGTTGGACTAGCGGCGGAATGCCGCCTTTTTCAGCAATCAAGACTCGGTTATCGGGGCATTCGCGTGAGAGCATACGGATCTTGGTGACGGCTTTTTGTTGGGCTAGCAATTGGTTGGTGGATAAGTCGTGAATCAAGGTCGAGATTTTGTCACCACGGTCGTTTTTGGGCGGTGGGGGTGGTTGTTTTTTGGGAAGTTGGTACTTGTTGATCTCGCACCATTGCAAGATTAAGTTGCGTAGCGCGACGTTTGGCGCTAACGCGGTGTGCGTTAGGGGTAGTCCGGTTTTTGGGCATGTTCTGTGGTCCGAATCTAACCATTGTTGTATGCTTGCTCTTTCATATGTCTGCAGTGAAAGATGAAGATTCGAAACCAGAATTTGTCACGAAACTATCGGGAAAATTGTAAACAGTTGATCGTCAATACACACACACATATAGGGGCGCGTTCGTTCAAATGAAAACTCATCTTTCATTGTGAACGTGAAGACAGTCTAGAGCGCGACACGTGTCCACATTCAAGATGAATAATATATTATTCATTCCGAATGCTATAGTATTCACCTTGAATGTTGTATTATTCAAAATGAATAATGCATGAAAATTCACTTTCGTTATTCATATTGAATGACATGTGTTGCGCTCTCGACTGTCCTTACATTCGCAATGAAAAATGAGTTTGCAGTCGGACTTTTGTCTCTCTCTCTCTCTATCTCTCTCTCTCTCTATATATATATATATATTTGGTGCTAACATGCAAAAACTATGTAAGAACGTAGCATAACAGAACCTCAAGGGTATGTTTGGTATGCAGACAAGACTGAACGGATTTTTATGGAAGGTTTTATGATTTTAATGTGACAAGGGTAGTTTGGTAATTTACCTGCCTTGCCCCATCTTCCTTTTTTTGTTCCACCTATTTTTGGGGACAACAAACTGTATTTTTGTTTCACTCAATCTTGTCCTATCAAGGTCAGTGAGACAACAAGATTTTGTTGTGTCCAGTACAATCATGTCTTATATAAAAAACGAACCTTGAGGATTACTCAACTGGTAAAACCTTGGGTCAGGTTTGCTCCCTAAAGCTCAGGGGGTTTAAGTCCTTGTGCATTTGGTATGCAGGACATAACTGGCCACGATAGAACAAAAAGACTCTTTGTCCAACATGTGATGCGACATTTAGACCGTGATGAGATCAAACCGAAGTGGAAACAAACACCAAAATATTTGGTGGAACAAAAAACAAGAAAATGAGACGAGATTGATAAATTACTAAACTACCCATTTTAAATTAAAACCCTAAAAACATGCATATTTCCTTCACCCATCCATCTTACTTCCGCCCTTCCAATCTAGTCCCCTCTGTGTACCAAACCCACACCAGTTCAAGTTCCCTTAGGGCCACTTAACTTCAGAATAACATGGGATTACCGATCGAGGTGCGTGTAAGTTTGCCCAAACACTCACAATTACCCGAAAAAGAACATAACATAGCATAACAGATGAATCATATAAGCTCACCTGACCAGTCGCGATAATAACCGGATCCCTCATTATTTCTAGCGTGATCGGACACAAGAATTCATAAGGAATCGTTAACGAACTGCATTTTTGTAGCGATCTATTGCAAGGCACCGGATCTTCAAGAACATTGGCTTGCTCAATTCCTGCAAATCTTTTAAATTTATCCAAAAGATTCATGATCTTTTGAGTTCCTTCTGCATTTTGCCCTCTTCTTTCTTTCACAAGTTTCCTTACAGCCACGGTTTCGGTCTTCAAATCCTCAAGAGTAATCAACAATAGCTTGCTTGCTAACCTTTCGATGCTTTTGCATTGCGCAATGTTTTCGCTATCGAAAGACAATACCTCCATCATATCGGTAATAAGTTCCATATCTTGACTATCGGTTCGCTGCTTGGCCCTTTTAAGTTGCATACACATCAACTCGACCTATAATAGTGTGAAGTTGTAATCATTCGTTACCGGTTTCTTTTCACTCTTTAGAAAAAAGAAGGGTAAATCCGTACTTCAAAAAGAAAGTAGGTTTCAATTGGATGCAATTTGCATTTAGAAAAGGTTTTGTGTTTTGTTAGAGGAAAATCATCAAAATGCAAGAACTTTTGATATCCACGTCGCCAAATGTTACAATTTCAGCTGGTTCCACGGTGAAATGGGTTTTAAATAGGAAATTTTAGAACTTTGTTGCATTACTTTCAATATAAAAGAACATTTGTAACTTTGTCATTTGTTACACTAAATAGGAACTAAAAACCCATTTGGTTTGTGGGCTTTGATGCGATTTAGAATTGGATTCGGTTCCAATCTAACGTTTAGCTTAAAGCAGTACAGAATTGAAATCCCAAAAACACTTGATTTTGAAATCCCACGGAGTAAGATTTTTTAAAAATAATTCACAAAAATATGTTGTATATGTGAAATCCGATTCCATTCCATATCCTACGTACATATAACACACCGAAGATGCCAAACTATTTTCACAAAATCTAAAAATCCCGGGGAAAAAATGCCCCCAAACCAAACGGCCCCTAAGTGAACTCCGTTGCATTTCAAATTTTGATGCATTTCATCCTAACATGAATTCGTTTTGAAAGTTCAAAATAAGAACAAATGCTAGGTTACGTTTTGATGCAATTTGCCTTAATCGGAATCATAGCAAATCAAATGAACATCTGCAATCGAAAATAATCGAAAAATCGTTAACATGAAGATCGAATTTACCTGTTCTGTAACTTCTTCCGAAATCCCAATTTCTTTGTATGGAATTCCTTCAATTGCTTGATTCAATTTATCATAAACACTAATGAATCTGGTCACCATTGCATCAGTTTCCAATACCTAAATCACAAAAAACACAAATCAAACAACCCTAATTACATTCAATCCCTCTTCAATTTGCATTTCCCCCTTTTGAAACCCTAAAAATCGAAATCTCACACAAAAAAAAAAGTAGTGAATTAGGTATATAACTTTAAACGAGATTTTTTTTAACTAAATCCATAACCTTCTGATGAGTATAAAACCATTTCCTTAACAGGTCGGCAGGTCATGAATTTAATTAAAAACTCATTTAAGGTCAAATCCATAAATGAAACAGAATTCGAACCAGATAAATTTTGCTTCCAGCATGGCAAGTTTTCAACAATTTCTTCGCGAGGATAAACGCTTTTTCCAATTTATTCAAACACGAGATGCCGTGCGCTGAGATATGAGCATCGAGATCTCGGAGCTCTTCCAACAACGGCAGACAATGCTTCAATAACCGAAGGAGAGTTTGGCTCTCTTTCCTCTGTGTTCCTCGAAACTCTCCCATGGATTTCGCAGCTTCGATTATCGCGATCAAATCCTCGACCAAATCCCTGACAACTCTGCGATCGTTACATTTCGATACAACCTTTTCTTCTTCCATCTGTAAACATTCCGTTTTTTCTCGTTCCGTCACCATTTGGATTCCAAACTAAACGGGATAAAATCCGGTTTCCTCATCCAAAAATGGAGGGATTCCTTCATGATCTTCGAATCAAATCAAGAGTTTTGTGTTGGATTTCAAATCGGAGATGGGGTTTGAGTAGAAGATGATGATTATAATTGAAATCGAGATTGAGATTGAGATTGAAGTTGAAATCGAAGGAGGGGAGGAAAACCCAACCCTAAATTGTGCAAATTCATTTGGAAATGCGATTATATGAATAAAAACATCATCTTGATTTTTCAAAAGTTTGTTATATACGTGTGTAACCATCAATTCTTTTAACATGCATGCATGTAACATAAATTACGAATTAATTAAGTAGATTATTGATTAAACTGGTTTTATTATTAAAATCATAAGTAAATTATTAAGCCTATTTTAAGATTAAAAAGAAAGTTATTTACGCTAATTTGGGTAAGGATTATGCAAATATGGATCCTTACGCATTTAATCTTTGAAATTGAGCTTATGAAAATACGTAAGACATTTATGTAAACTCTGACTAAAATATGAAATCGATCTTAAAAAATGAATAAAGGGTAAATTTAGTTGGAGGGAATAGATATTTGAGTATTCCACTCAATTTTCCCCTTAATTAGATCGATTAATTTATTAATTGGGCTTATATCATAAACTTAATGAATAAGCTATTTCTTATACCACTAATTCACTACTAAACAGTAATGTATAAGTGGCATAACAAGTTGTGAGTCTCATTAAGCTCATCAAGCTGTTAACAAACATAATAAGCCCTTAGTCCTTGCCGGTTGCCATGTCCAGTAGAGTAATTTGACTTGGTAAACACTTATCGGGTAAGCGCGTTTGGTAAACGGCTCCTACAGAGTAAAGAGGGCGGCCGATGACAGGAGCGGATGGAGTGTATAGATAGTGGGGAATGGACCCCTACTAAATTTAAAAACAATTTTTATAAATTATTTCTAACGTTTATCATTGTTCTCCCATTGGTTTTTCATGTGAGACCCCACCAACAAAAAAAAACAAGAAATCAATCAAAAAATTAATAAAGTCTCTCGAAGTCATCAAGAAAATATCCATAATCGAGAAAAAAAAACTAAAAAATTCCTTGAAATCGACCAAGAAAACTTCAAAAAAATCTCCCAAAGACCGTGAAATCTGGCTAATAATACATCAAACGATTTTGTAGACCTTTATTCTACTTTGAATGTGACCCCGTTGGATAAAAATCTTGCATCCTAAGTCATCAAATTCAAAAGAAGAACATAATTAATAAATAACTTGCACTCATTTAGGAATTAGGATAGGATGAATTCGACGTTAAAGATCCGATACCATGAAAAGCGAGGTCATTTACCACGGATACTTGAAGGTGATACATTGAAAAGTCTGAAAAACTTTTCTAAAGGTTTTAGAGAAACTTTTCACTTCCATCGAAAAGCTTCACCATATGATTGTAGCTTCAGGTTTCGGGGATCCAAAAAGTAAATATACAAAAATAAACAAGAATTTTTCAAAACGAAAACAATCCGTAACAATCAATTAATCCATACATATATCCAAATTTGTCAAAAATCGTTTATTATGACAATCCAAAGTCCTAAGCCTCAGAACCATGATCTTGAACATTTAGTAACGCCGAAAAATTCGAAAATGGTGGGCAAATACAATTGGTCATGAATACTTGTTGAGTTGGGCCGAAATTGGTGGCTTTAGAATCTGCTTGGTTGATCCAGGTCCTCAAGGGCCAAATTAGGCCAATGTTTCAAAATAAATCTTTCTTAATCAGAAGCATTAATCAATCATACATGTTTTTTATAATTATGGTTTTTAAAATCTAATATTAAATTGAACACATTAAATAATACTTCTAGGTTGTTAAAATTTTGAAAATTTTGAAAAAGAATACTTAAAGTTGTTGTAGAAATCTTTAAAAGTTGTCTTATAATCGGTCCTATACATAACAAATCTTCGGTTAAGTCTTGAAATTTCATAAAAGTGTAACCACTCCCTGTCATGGGGCCATAACCAGTGCCAATCAATTTCGACTAGCTAGGTTGGGTCTAATTTGACCGTTTCTATTAAGGAGCATTGACTTACAACTAGTTGGGTGGAAATCACTCGACCTGTCGGTCAACCCAACTGCTTCATTTGGGTTTTTTTAACTAGATAATGCTTTGGGTGGCGTAGGGTTGGTTTATAACAAGTTTGATTGCGTTGATGGTCAAATTGGCCAGGGTTTTGTGTAAAGAGAGCTAGGATCAGTGATGCCTTGGAAGCTCTGAGCCATCACCCAGTTAGACGCCAACTAATACAATTTGAAAAGCTCAAAATGTTAAAAAAACATTTTAGAAGATTTATTAAATACAATATATAATAACAAAAACAATTGTCATCGTATTAAAGAAGAAGTGACTTCAAAAATCAAAATAGCATAGATACAAGCCTTTTAATTACTTAGAAGTTTTAAGTATTTAAAAAAATATAAATGAAAAACAAGATGAGGATGAATATTAAAAACATTTAACTTGAACATCTTGATATTCATCATTTTAGCTTCCAATCAAAACATAAACATAATATTTATAAATTAACCCAACACAAGTTTCTGATAAAGATATAGATTTTAGAGAAGAAAGATGAAATGGATGAATGAAGCTACTTTACCGGTTAAGCGACACAATCATCTCCACAAATTTTCCTCCCCAAATAGCATACATGGGACCGTCACCATTAGGAGTATACGTAGACACCTTTTTGGTCGTCTTCATTTCGAGATCTACTTCGTAAGCATAACCTAGATCCAGAGACAGAGCTAGAGAAATTTTCAAACGGTGGCACCATTTAACTTTAAAAAAACACATATAGAGATATTTTTCAAAAATTAATATTAGTTTAGTGGTTAATTCATTGTTTTTTAATTGAAAGGTCTCAGGTTCGAGTCTTATTATTACAAATTTTTTAGAAACATAATAAATATAACATTAAAAGCTAAAAAACTAAAAAAATGAGTATACCAAGATTCAAACCTAAGACCTTAGATTTAAAAGGCAAGGAACTAACCAACTAAACCAAGGAAAATTTATGTCTTTATTGCAGTTTCAAAATATATATGGTGGCAC
>LUCG01301768.1:0-11289 GCA_001633085.1 Carthamus tinctorius
TTAGGGACCAATAGTGCAATTATGTGTAAACCACAGGGACCAAATATGTAATTTACTCAAAAACAAATAATATGGGCGTAAACGTTGTCGCCACCTATATATGTATTGTTTCTTTTTTTTCTTTTCTCAAAACACATGCATTTTTGCAATTATGTTCCCTCTTGGAGGGCCACTTCCATATAATCATTATTCATTTTAATTGTATTTTAAATCAATTTATAATACTATAAGTAGTTAAATTTTTTTTTCAACATATCTTATAATCATCATCCTCTATTTATGCATTATTTTCTTCATCTTAATAATATCTCTATTGGTTATGTTTCCCTTAGTTATGCAAAGTACAGTTGTTATATAAATTGTTTAAGAAAAAAATTATGTTAAAAAGGAACGTACTTTACTCTAATTTCTGTTTTGGGGAATGTACTTTTAAAATACACATTTAAGGGTTTATAACTAAACTTTACAACAAAAAGGGGGCGTAATTACAAATATAGAAGGTTACTATTGACATGTCAATTTATATATTATTTCAAAATTTATAAATTAGCATTAATATTATCATGCCACTTAAATAATTTCCTTGTCATCAAAAAAAAAAATTCAATATAAATAATGTTTTATCACCTACTACAAATCTCAATCCATCCATCTCCTATGCTTATCGTTTTTTAATTTAATTTATTTTCCTTAAAAAAATTCCTTAATTTTTTTTGCGATTTTGTTAGTTTGCCACCAAAAAAACCTAGTTTGCGATTTGTTGTTTGATATGTTGAAGTTTTTCACCATCTCTTTGTTTTCATTCTTCTTGAAATAGAACAAAAGAAAAACAAGGGATAGAGGAGAGATTGTTTGAAGAACGAAGATAATGGAGTTTAGGAAGTGAGTTTTGATTTGTGTGAGACTTAAAGGGAAAGAATTTTTTTTAAGAAAAATAAATTAATTTAAAAAAACGATAATTATGGGAGATGAATGGATTGAGATTTGGAGTAGGTGATAAAACATTATTTATATTGATTTTTTTGGATGACATGAAAACTATTTAAGTGAGATGGCAATAGTAACATTCTATATTTATAATTAGTCCCATTTTTTATTGTAGACCCTTAAATATGTATTTTAAAAGTACATTTCTCAAAACAGAAACTAAAGTAAAACACGTTGTTTTTTAACGCAATTTACCCAAAAATAAATATCTAACAAAATGTTAAATCTATAGTGTAAAGTTATCAGTAGTTATAAGTACAACTCACAAGCTCTAATTATTATTACTTTGCTGCCACCCTACACTGCCTTATTAGCCCCATAATTATCACATTTATTAGTAGCTTAACATTATAAAAAGCATGCTTTTAAATATAAATTATGATCTGATTAGCTTTATGGTAATTAATGAAGCTTCTGTGGTGGGATTTTTTTTAATGTATCATGGCATTTCTTAAATATTTTTGCAACTTGTCACTATTCTTATATAAACACCATAAAATAAACCATACTTGAAAGTTGAAACCGGTCTAACATATTTTATTTGAATGTAGGGCTTGAGGGAAATTTCTTTACCCTTTAAGGATATCAGTATCCCAATCCTTATAACCCTTCCAACCTAACTACCACATCAGCTGACACATCAGCTTTTCTCTAACCCTCTCTTAACCCCCTCATAACCCTCTGCAACCCTCTACAATCCGTACCCCAACCCTCTCAACTCTCTCACACAACACACACAAGACACACACACAACACACGCAACATACACACACAACACACACAACCAAAGCGGTGTGGCCAACCCGCGTGAACTAGAACCCGCCGAGCTCCATGCTTGCGTACCGCAGCCCGCTCAGCCCGGCGGGCTCGAGCCCGCTGAGCCTAGGCATGCGGTACGCATAGCCTAAGAAGAAACTCATAAAATATTCTTATTTTTTAGAAAGACGAATATAAACATATGATATTTTGTTGAAATTCAAACAAGAAGGGAGTTGATGCAGTCATCTGTATCCAACACTTAATAACCACTTTTCTTATTTCTTACCTTAGCCTTAACTTACCACTAGAACCCAACCCGAGAAGGAAATTAGTAATAGTAGGTAGGAGCGCATTTAACAATATATAAATGATGCATTTAGCTCTTCCCGTAAGCTAAATGCATCCTATATGTTTTTAAGCACTTCCTATTAGTTTTTTATTTATTTACATCAACATCAAAGTTACTTTTTTTTTTCATTTTTGATGTATAATTTGATTTGATTCTAGCTCTTCTTGTATACTAAAGACACCTATGGCATCTTATACATTGCTAAGTGCATCTCTATTAGGATGGAGGGAGTGGTCACCATTCCATCTCTGCATCGCTCTTGCCACATCAGCAGTTTACTCTCTCTCTACTCTCTCTACCACCATTCCACTCCTACGAAATCGCTGTGGTGGTTACCATTCCAACCCTACATCTCACTAACCATTTAAAAAAAAAAAGAGGAGATAGATAAACACACGAGAGAGAGAGAGAGGATTTCACCCCTGGGATGTGCACCACAGCAGGGTGCAATATGTTGAAGCCGGCAGGGACGCCGGGGGGGGGGGGTTTCACCCCGCCACCCCGATCACCTTTCCCTGCTAGGCGGGAACGGGATACCCATTCCGTTCCACCTTAAGTGATATTTTCTCCCCACGTTAACATCAAAACCTGTATTTTACATTTCCAATAGCATTTGTCCCATTTTTCTTTTAATTTTTTTTTAATTTTAGTTGCATACAGAAAAACACACGAGAGCCTAACTGCATCTTCACCTGTCTTTCTACTTTTACTTCCAATGACCAGTTAACATCATCACTTACTTCATCACACTTTCAATATACCTTCTCCTTCTTCTTCTTCTTCAATTTACTCGCAGATTACTCCATCAAATCCCTAAAATCTTCATCAATTTCGCAATCTCACGCTCCACCTCCTTCCAATGATCTTTAACTTCACCACATAGCTCTCAAAATTCCACCACCTACCTACCTACAACCTCCACACATCTCTTCAAATCGCTCAACAATGGCGGTTTCAATCCAGATGCTCAACCTTCCGCTGCTGCTGCTTTCGGTTTTCCAGCTGCAAACGCTCGGTTCTGCATATCCGGCGCCGATGAATTGCACAGAGACAGCTCGTTTGTGCACCTCCTTCTTAGCCTTCACTCCGTCTCCAGATCAAACCCTAGCCGTGATTATGAGCATGTTCGATGTCCTACCTCACGATCTCACGGTTGAAGGTAACGGCCGTAACTATGTGTTTGTTCGGAAGAACTGTTCCTGTGCTGCCTCGCCGGTTCGTAAGTATCTGACGAACACGACCTACACGGTGAGGGAGAATGGAGGATCTGTGTACGATTTGGTGGTGGATTCGTACGGAGGACTGGCGTATCTCTCGAATTTCTCACGGCCGGCGCGTGCAGGGGCGGTGGTGTCGTTGCAGCTGTTCTGTGGTTGTTCGACTGGACTGTGGAATTACTTGATGAGTTACGTGATGAAGGAAGGAGATAGCGTTGAGTTGCTGGCGAGTAGGTTTGGTGTGAGTATGGATAGCATTGAAATGGTTAACGGGATTGACGATCCTGATAACGTCACTGTAGGTGCGCTTTATTACATTCCTTTGAATTCAGGTTGGTTAATTCTTCATTCTCTTCCATTTCCCCCTTTTTGAGATGAAATTTGATTAGGTTAGTTTATGATATTGATATCCGTTTGTTTGATTTTGTTATGTATTTGAATATCGCTAGTTCCTGGAGAGCCATATCCTATAGAGAACGATAGTCCTCCTGCTCCTGCTCCATCTCCAGCTGTTTCCGCCATTGTTACAGGTAAGGACTAAGGACGGTACCTAATTTTTTTTTTTAGTGATACTGAATTTGAATTTTTCTTTAGTCTGGAGTCCTTAAGATTGAGAGATTATGATGTGTATTTATTTCTTGGTAGGAATTGATCACAAGAGTGATGTAAAGCGTTGGTGGATCATAGGGAGTGTGGGTGTTGGATTGACTCTGATCATAGCAGTTGTGGCTGTTTTCGTTTGTATCAGAACATCGATTTGCTTCGGTGATGCCCAAAGGAGTCGTCTAAAGGGTCGTGGAAACGGACAAGTTTCGCATAAGTTCCAGATATTACGAACGTCGAGCTTTTGGTGTGGTTCAGGGAGGCTTTGCTGCAAATCTGATGATTGGAGACAAACTATTGAGGAGTCTAGTGATCGTCATACAAACATTCCAAAAGGTTGGAATTTTGGTTCTATGTTAGTTTATGCTTTATATAATAGCTGCTTGGGTTACAAAGGGGAGAACTTGGTCCTAGTTGCATACATTAACAGAAGGGAGAAACTGTTAAGTCTCACATCAGTTAGACTTGACCATTTCTCCTCGATATATGTTCTTTTGAAGAGTAATCCAATAATAGGGTTCCACATATTCTCACACGGTATCATAGCAAGGGTCTACCAATACAGGGACTCAACACTCTAGGTCTGTCTAGCCTCCATTGGAGGTTGGGTGTTGGAGTGCACATTGGCTAGAATTGGTTTGACCATTTCTCCTCGATATATGTTGGAACTCTCCCTTCTCTCCTCAATGATTCTTTTGGAGAGTAATCTAATAGGGTTCCACGTATTCTTTCAGAAACTTGTAACCACATATTTTTTTTCCTGATAGCTTTTGAAGTGATTTTGTGTTCATGGCTTATTATTGCAGTTGTTGGGACTGATGTGTTCAGCATAGAGAAGCCTGTTGTCTTCTTATTTGAAGAAATTTTATCGTGTACAGATGGTTTCTCTGACTCTAATCTTCTAGGTCATGGAACATATGGCTCTGTGTACTATGGTTTACTTCGTGAGCAGGTTTGCTGTTTGATTCGTGCTTTTTCCAAATTTCTGGAGCAATCTCGCTATTCCCAGCCTCACTAGTGCATTTCTGTGATTCTTTCAGGAAGTTGCTGTCAAAAGAATGACTGCAACAAAAACTAAAGAGTTCACTGCAGAAATGAAAGTTTTGTGCAAGGTTCATCATACAAATTTGGTACGGATTTGGACTTTTTGATGTTTATATCACTGTCTATGTGTCATAACTCATAACACCCCCAATGTTCATTTTACTTTTTTAAGAATTCATGTATTGACTCTGTCTGGTTTTCTTCTTGTCAAAGGTAGAACTTATTGGTTATGCAGCTAGTGATGATGAGCTCTTCCTCGTTTATGAATATGCTCAGAAAGGTTCACTTGGAAGTCACTTGCATGATCCACAAAACAGGGGTAATATATTCTACCCACTGGTTAAGCCTTTACAGTCTCCAAACATGAGTACCCTGTCTTAAATATTTCCTAAAACAGCTTAATAATTAAATTAGAGAGTGCAAATATCAATCCAGTTTTATAGAAACTAGATGAATTCATTCGTTATTTTAACTATTTGGGCCACATAGTGGGATGTGATCTACTCACATGGTACGACATAGTATAAAAATGGTATGACATGTAGGGAATGACACAAACTGCATGATATAAAATTGTGTTTGATAATGTAACACTTAATTTTATCATTCGCCTTCACAGTAACAACCACTCTACTCTTGAAATTATATGTATTTATCCCAAGGATAATTGTATATATGTTTGGTATGGTTCGGTTATGAGTATTGTCGCTCAAGAAATTTTCATGACTTCTCTCTAGGTCATCCAACGTTATCTTGGATTATGAGGGTTCAAATTGCACTGGACACCGCAAGGGGGCTGGAATACATACATGAGCACACTAAGCCTCATTATGTGCATCGAGATATTAAAACAAGCAACATCTTACTCGATGGGGCCTTCAAAGCCAAGGTAATCTATCTATCTATCTATCTAGGGGGTGTTTGTGATTGCTTATTTAAACTCCTTATTAACTTATTCCATTTTGTCACTGCTGATAAACAGTTTTTAGTGTTTGGATGAGGAAAAATAAAATATGCTTATAGCTTTTTGTCACCGCTGATAAGGAGTTTTTGTTATGTCACTGCATTCTAACTTATTAACTAATTTGAAACAACTTATTGTCATTTTTGGTTATTTTATGTGTATAAGCAATTCCAAACACCCCCTAAAAGCAACTTATTAACTTATAACACTCCGATTTGACACCACATAAGTTGATAAGCACTTTTACAAATAAGCATAAGTTGTTTTAAATAAGCAATCGCAAACACCCCCTAGTTTGCATCATTGCCTAACAAACCGAAACATTGTCTTTCATTAGTAAGTTTTCATTTGAAGATCTTCACTTTAAACAGATTTCAGATTTTGGGTTGGCGAAACTTGTAGGAAGAACTAACGACGGAGAAGCTTCAGCCACGAGAGTGGTTGGAACGTTTGGTTATTTAGCTCCAGAGTAAGTGTCTGCATATATTTGCTGCTCGAGCTTATGCATTTTTCTTAATTGACATCATTTAATCGCTCGTATTATGACAGATATCTCAGGGATGGCTTAGCTACAACGAAAAGTGATGTATATGCATTTGGTGTTGTTCTTTTTGAGTTAATATCGGGAAAAGAAGCCATTACACGAACTGAAGCCGTCGTGATGAAAAATTCCGAAAGACGGTCGCTGGCATCCATTGTAAGTCCAATCAGTCTCTGAAAAGACTTCAATTATTAAGTTACATATAAAAGCATAGGATTTGGTTCCGATGAGAAGTTGAGGCTAACGTAAGAAGTGTGAGAAGTGGTTATCAACCGTTGGTTGAGAAATGGATGCATATTAGGATGAATGCGCCAAGATAAGATGCATTGAGGCACCGGATGAATTCCCTTCTAAAGCGCAATTCACAGGAGGGCATGCGATTAAATGTGATCAACAATTCAGACCCACTTCTCACGCTTCTCATAGTTAACACAACTTCTCACACGATCTTTCGCCTAAAAGAGCATAATGGTAAATATGAATGACTTCCATACTTTGTTTCTGTATTTTGTGTTCTAAATTTCTTTTAAGAGTAAACTACAGTTTTCGTCCCTGTGGTTTGTTACTTATTGCATTTTTGTCCTTGATTTTAAAATTTGCTTTTGTGGTCAGTATGGTTCCATTTTTATGTCCTTTTTTGTCCCCGGCAGAAAGTTGGCTGGAATTAGAATCATGTGGAGTAGTCTTAGAGAAATAGAAGAACTAAAGAAATGGGGGTGGGTTCTAATTTTTTCAATTGATGTTTTACTTTAAAATTTTATTATCCTCATTTGTGAATAAAAAAGACACGTGAGATATTCTTTAGGGAGTGCATTTTACTTTTTTAGTAGAACATTGAATAAATGTGCTAAATGACCTTGACTTTACAGAGACTTAACCGAGTTAGCTCCAGGTATGGAAAGAGAAATGAAATGTAAACCATGGTGACAAAAAAAGAAGTATTTTTTTAAAAACCAGGGACGAAACCGTAATTTACTCTTTTTCTTATTTGTTCACTTTGATTTTGATTATCAGACTTAATTTGTTGTTGGAATACTGCAGATGTTGGCAGCTCTTAAGCATTCACCAGACTCTATGAGTATGTCAGGCTTAAAAGATCATATTGATCCTAATCTGTTGGATTTATTTCCTCATGACTGTGTTTTCAAGGTACCATATGATTCTTTATCTTTTATTAAATTTTCTTTGACTGTGCCAAGAAAAGTCAAGCAGTTCTGAATATACAAATAGTCAACTTTATAATAACAATAGATTGACTCATCGGCCTCGTTTATCAACACAGAGAGAGAAAAAAGAACACCATTTGATGTTAACGAGAACCATAAATATTTTGAGAACATAGGAACCATTCATGATGAATAATCTTGAATATTGTTCATTATCACGAATTTAGATTGCGAGTGAAGTTCACTATAATATGTATCACGTCATTCATGGTGAATAAAACATGAATAGTTATTTTGAGAACCTAGGAACCATTCATGATGAATAATCTTGATTCTTGAATATTGTTCATTATCACATAATTAGATTGCGAGTGAAGTTCATTATAATATGTATCACGTCATTCATTGTGAATAAAACATGAATAGTTTATCTTGAGAACCTAGGAACCGTTCATGATGAATAATCTTGAATGAGACAAAGGATCGTGTGTGAAGAAGAGTTAAGGTGAGAAGCGTAAGAACGGATCTGGACCATTGATCACTTTTAATCCCACCCCCATCCATGAATTGTAATTATAAATTAATCCAACGCACCTTAACTCTTTTGATCTTCAATTAGGACTTATCCAAGGGTCCAGATCCCTTCTTACGCTTTCCCACAACTTATCATGGATATTGTTAATTATCACGTATTTTCATTGCGAGTAGAGTTGATCATGAATATGTACCGCAATCGTTCATTGTGAATAAAACATGAATAAGTGGTTCTCAAAATATTGGCTGTTCTCATTTTAACCTGCTTCTACTGACCCTGTATCCCGATGGTTAATAGATGGCAATGCTGGCAAAACAATGCGTGGAGGACGATCCAATTTTGCGACCCGACATGAAGCAAGTCGTTATCTCCCTTTCGCATATTCTTTTATCATCCGTGGAGTGGGAAGCCACTCTTGCCGGAAACAGCCAAGTGTTCAGCGGCCTTGTTCAAGGTAGGTAGTCTCGATTGCTATCTTTTTCGTGAAAATCTTGCACCGTTATTCATTAGTTGATGAAGAGGATCGATTCGGTTTTCAACATTATGCGTTGTGTGTAAATAAATAGTTGCATGGAGGGTTCGGTATAGTGTCAATCAGGGAGAGGTTTTACACGTACGCATTTATTTATTTGTTTTTATCTCCACCGTATACGGTCTTCTTATACCATTTGCTTCTCAAAAATGTGTTGTTGAGTTTTTGTTGTAATATAAAGATGAATCATGCATTCAGTTTGCAATATATGATACTTATAAGGTCTCATGAAATGGCCTTTCGGAGTTTTGGGTATGTATTTAAGTCTGTTGTAACACCAAAAATGTTGCAAGATGTTTATGATGGGAAATTTGAGTCTCTATGCTTAATATCTGCTTATGTCATCCTAATATCATAGATATGCTTAATGTTGTCATTCTGCAAACTATGCTTTCTTTTTTTTTATGACAAAAATACCCTAATATTCGCATTTTCTGGTGAAAGTATCTCCTCCTTGAAGGGAAATTTGAGTTTCTATGCTTAATGTTGTCCTCCTTCCCTCGTAGGCACCCTTAGTTTATCTCTGAATTCAAGTTCATAAAGTTCAAGCTCGGCTCTTTTCGACTTTTATGTGTCTAGCTCGAGCTCATCAAAGATTTAGCGAGCTCAGGCTCGGCTCGAGCTCAACTCGTTTTCTTATAAATCAATACTTAATATGGTTTTAATTTTTTATTATTTAATATATATTTATATTATATATTAATTGAGGCTCGTTTAGACTTACGAGCTTAATCATAGAGGCTCGAGCTCGAGCTTGTTTATTAAACGAGCTTTAAATGAAGCTCGAGCTCAAATCAAGCTTTTAACGATTCGATCTCGAGTAGCTAACGAGCAGCTCGGTTCGCTTACACCCCTAGTTAAAACCATTCCTCTTTTGAAGGGGTATTTTAGGAAATGATAACAACAAACAAATCTATTGACCCGTGTAGTATGTGGAAAGTAAGGTGTAAGGCGACTTGACTACTAACAACCTTAAACACGTTAAAAAGATCCGACCTCGTGGCTAAATGCGCAGTTTTTGTAAAGCAGTATATGGTCTTGCTTACATGTTTAATGTCTTACTTGTTAAGTTTTAAAGCATAAATTAATTCAAATTGTTTAACATAATTGACTCATAGTCATTAAATAATGGTAGAAAACATATGTTTATACATATGATATAGAGATTTGAACTATTAATCCCGCTATAAAAAATGCCTTAGCCTTACTTCATGCCATTTAGAACCTTGATAAGGATAGTGCTTTTGAGTTTTGACCAATAGAATAATGAGATGTAACATCTAATAGAAAGTAGGAAAAATCCAAGTGTTGGAATTATGGAATGAAACTCTTTATTTAACTTAAACTCAACATAAAAGATGTGGAAATGCAGCTACTTATCATCCATCCTAATAATAATTATACAAAGTAAGGGGAAAACAAACCAATGTTCTCCCTTCACTTGCAAAGCGAAGCTAAAACCCGACGCGGTGGCTCAAAGGGTCGTCGGGCATGAAGAACCGCCAAATTGTCCAACAGTAAAACGTCGCCTTTCTGCCACGGGAATGCAACGCTTTCCTCATCCAGGATTTTTAAGCAGTCGTATATGACATGTGCCGGCAACGGTGTACCGTCCCCAAACGTCACCGCCTTCACCGGATCGTTTCTCGCGTCTTCCCACCCGGTATAAGCTGCCACCATGCTATTAAACCAGATTTTGCGTTTTCGTGTTTCGTCGTATTTGATCGCCGGGATCGGCCCCATTATCGTCTTCACTCCGTCATCGGTCCATTCTAGCTTCATTCCCAGCTTTTCAGCCCTGTAAATTTTGAGGGAATAAATTCAAAGGTTCTAAACAGTGTATGGCGTAGCATGAAGCGAGACCAAGCCTAGTTATGGTTAGGTCATGGCATTTTTCAAGGTCTCGTTACGGTGGTAAATCGTTATATCATATATAATATTATTGGAGGCCTTCTTTTGAGAACCTATGAAATTGCTATAACTTTTAGAACTAGTTCATCATGTGCCATTTCATATGATCTTTTCCATCTAAGACTAGGATTTAGAACAATGATTAACGTACATTTGTTTCATGGATTAATCAATCCATTAATCCTACCCTTTGAGAAAAATTCATGTGAACAAAACCACAAGGTAGAGATTTTCACGGATCTCACAAATTTAGAGTTCCCAAATGATTTAGCCTCTAATAATATATATATCTAAACTATGTTTTCTACTATTATTACTCAGTCAATCGATAAATTAAATTAGGTTATATATATTAAAAAACTAACGAATAAGACGTTAAAAATCGAGTAAAATCAAATATAGTGTTAAAAAAACGTTCGGCATCCCATGGCATGTCTCATGCTTTAACGTGACATGAGAAACAAGTCTTGAGCTAAGACATGTCATATCGGCCGTTACTGCAAGCATTTTCGAGCAATGAATACATTGCAGTTTCATGAGATCAATTGCATACCTCTCTGCAGCTATGGTCTTGTCTTTGGTTAAAAATGTGGATACCCATCCACGACCGATCGGGGATGAAGGATCATCGTCTTCCCCTAGCACTCTCGTGTAGATCAGTCCGTGTTCTTCCAATCGATC
>LUCG01301777.1:0-10585 GCA_001633085.1 Carthamus tinctorius
ACATGTGCATGAGGATAGGCCTATGACAGGAGGTGAGGGAGGTGAGGAAGGGTTGACGGGATCCATGGGGTTGAATAAGAATAGGTGCTTGGAGGATAGGACGAGGGGCGGAGGGGCGCGTGAGGGCAGGCGGGAGCCAAGGAGAAAGGAATTGTTGAAAAATGGGATTGAAAAGATGGAACTAAAACTGGATCGTTTGTCAATCATCTTCAATAGCTTCTTTATAATTTTTTAAATAGAGAACCAAAAAAAATCTTTTTATTAGGTGTTTGCAAATTAGATTCATGAACTTCATTGGTATTACTATGTGGTATTTAAGTTACTTTTTTGTGTTAGGTATCCTTTTATTTTCTCCCACCCAATGCTCTAGCTCAAGACTTGTACTTTGGGATATGTTTTTAGGTTTAGTTTACGAAAGTGTATCCAACTTATCACGAAAAGTGATTGTATATACTAGACTTTCAAAATTACCTTTTAGCGTATCAAAGTTCGCAAAACTTACTATTTAGTGTATCCAACTTCTCATGAAAAGTTTTCCAAAATACATTGAATGGTAAGTTTTGCAAACTTTGATGCACTAAAAGGTAATTTTTAAAGTCCAGTACATACAATAACTTTACATAACAAGTTGGATACACTTTCATGAACTAAACCCTATGTTTTTCTACCCTTCTAGTTTCGAGTTTCTCGATTGTTGAAGCGTTCACTGAATCATGAATAGATTATTTTATCTAATATCNCGTTAATTTTCAAAATAATAGAAGATAGAATTATGTTTTCATTTTTCAAACATGAATAGATTAGTTTATTTGTTATTGTTAATTTTGTATACAAGACAAGTTGATTTACAAATTTTACAAAGGCATTTGCTAAATAACATGAAAAGAAATTGATCAAATGAATTATTCTGAAAAACTTTAAAAAGGGAGCCGATGATTGGATTCAAGGTTTAAGCTCACGTGTTTTCGCTTATCATTTTAATACATTCGTCCATCTGATTGGATCAGTTTACAATGTTAAGTTGGTCCAGCCGATTGAATTTCAACCAATAAGCACCCAAACATACTAATTCATTCTTCTAATGTCTGAATGAGATCTTGTATCATATATATAAGAACTTAAGAAGGAAGTTTTTATAATAGCGTTTGATGTAGAGACATGATTGGAAATAAAATCTTTAACCATTAATACTTAGACGTTGTTAATCGCTAAAAATTACTTGGTTTATCGATATTTCTTCTATCTACATTCATATTAACTTTAGGAGCCATTTACTTGACGCTTACCCGGTAAGTGCTTATCAGATCAATTTACCTTACGAGATGAACATGACAAGGACTAGAATTTTACCGGGTAAATTGTTGCATACAATACCATTTTGAGAGACTAAAATATTGTCCGATATGGTAGGTGATTAGTGTTCAATTTTACCGGTAAGCGCTTACTGGGTAAGTGTTTAAGTAAACAGCCCCTTAGTCTTGTATTGTATCATCATCGTCATCATCATCATCGTTGTAGTCTAGCTTTGGCAACGGCATTTGGTTCATCATAAATCTATAGTTGTCACCTTCTTCTATCTCCCACTGTCTCTTCAGTTCTGAAATGGTTTTAGATGCTGCAGCTGCAATGGTTGGGTTGCTGTCCTCTGATAGTCTCTGCATCCAAACCAAACCAAAATTAAATTTCAATGAGATATGCACTTCTACGTTTGGAATGTCCAATGCTATTGGTTAATTACTAGAATACCCTTTATGATTGTGGTATTTGTGCCTACACTTCGTTATGTGGGATTTACTGGGTCTGTTTGGTTTTCAGAGAACTTGGTAATAATGATTTGGGGCAACCAAGTAATTTCCACTTCACCAATAGCCTCTCTACTCCTTAGGGTAGAGAAGAGGTCTGTATGCATCTTACCCTTCCCAGGCCCTACTCCATTGGTACGAGTAATTTAAAAATTTGTCGAAAAAGACACATTACAAAACAAATAATATAAGACACCTCATCTATTGAGATGATGGATTACCTGTAATGCCCCCATGCCTGCATTTCCAAGAGTCCACATCGATGGTGCAACGGATAAAGCATTAGCCAATGCTTTTCTGCAAGATAAAAAAACGGGCATTATAACTGCTACTTCTCACAATGCACAGTATCTTTTTGTCCTTTCAAAAGTTTGTTGCAATGAAACATCATGTATAAAGGTTCACAATCTACAACGAAAAAAACCTATAATAACAAATTTGGGGTTATTACTTATTACCAAAGGGCCTTTGGCTTCCTAGGAGTTCAAGCTCACCACAGTCGAGAAGGATGTGTGAGTTCATTTGCCATATAATAATATTTATTATGTACTTAAAAAAGAATGCAACCAAAACTCAACCATGTCAATAATATGAATGATGACAACTAACACAGGTAATGCTAAGCTAGAAAATGGGCCAAAAAAGAAATGCTTCAATTTTCATAGCACATCCCAACTTATAAAGTCTTGACAAAAATAGTTGACCTACTTTTCGGGACGGTGGTCAGATTTGTGTACACCCCACCTCCACATGGGATATATTGGGTTCATTTCGTTTGGTCTTGGTTTATCCCAAAATATAAAGCCTTGAACTTTATCCACTATTACGAACTTTATCCACTATTACACACGTCACCAAGAAAATACAAGTATAACAAAAAAAAATTGGCAGTGAAGTATATATATTTTCTGAGGATAAGAGATGATCTACCTTGTATTGACATCAGGAGAACTTGAACACTCTGCCAATAATGATACACTACCTTTGCCATCCATTGCATCGAGATCCATCAGTGTTGCAACCAACAACTCAAGCTGCTCCACATGTAAAAACAAGCGATGGAATTAGCATTACACTTAATTACTCCAAAATTTGTTTGTATTTTTGGGTTTCTTTTTGGCTGACCTCTTCGGGGTCGGTATAGTCGATTCCATCAGCCTCGGAAAGTGCAGATGCCATATCCCGATAAGCTTCCTGAAAAACATCTTGTACATATTCATATCTATAATAATAACATCTAACATGCTAATAAGATGTGTTGAAAAGCAAGTGGATCATTACGAACCTGAATAGCAGTAATGCGATCAGTCGAGACCTTCCCAGGGAAAAAGTCAAGGACTTGCCCATTCTTTTCAAGTGTTATTTGCCCTGCCATGTCATCGGAAGACAAAGCTCCATTTTTCCTGTATACAACTTGACATCATATTCAAGGTAGGAAAAAGGTCCACTTCGAGTTTCTCAGTTTCAAAATGGAATAGAGGATAACAGCCTTGTCAAGATGCAGGAACAAAAAGTTTTCGCAAAAGATAAACACCAAGACTTTGTCATCTGTAAGATTTCTTATAAGTTCAATGTACTTGACGGAAATTTTCATGAACGCTGACAGAAACCAAGTAAATATGAAGTTGACAAATAATCCATTAAGACTCAAAAGTAGCAGTGTATTTTTTGGATGAATAGAGAATATGCCACGTGATGAGATACTCTCTGAAAGTAGAACTTACAGTTCATACATCTTGCTCATCATCATGTCGTGGACGTCTTTTATGAACTGCGAAAAGGTTTAGGAGTAAGAAAAATGAAGTATATGATTATCAAAAGAAGATATGGGAGCACACCAAAACTTACCTCTAAAGCCATGAGGGCATCTTCCATTGCCCGCTGCTTGGCTATATAGTCAGCACGCCGGAGATCAGCCTGATAGAGCAAAAGAATGTTGCTCAAATACAACATTAAAAGAAATATTTTGAATAGAAATTCATTGATCACAGCAGAGATTGTTGAATACGTGATATCTTTAAGACAGAAAAATCACCAACATTGCTATTTTCGCATGTATAAGAATATGAATATGCAGATTTAAGCCAAAGAGCTACTGATGAGTCGTTAGTTAGGTCACTACAGCCGTAAGTTAGACTAAGGGTCTTTATCTTGGTTATGTTTTTCTTCCACATCGTTCCATTTGTGTGTTGCTTCTTAGTTCTTACTTGTATCTAGATTTTCATTTTATATATTATTTCATTTCTCTTTCACATGCTTTTCACAAGTTGAAGTTATTCACGGAAACAGTCGCTCTACTTTTTAAGGTAGAGGTCAGGTTGCGTACATCTTACCTCTTCCAGACCCTAAGCCCAGTTCTAATATTTGAGGTAGAGGCCACATCTGTGTACATCCTCTCTGAACCCACCTCCGGGTGGGATATACTGGGATCATCTTGTTTAACTTGATGAAATTGAAGAACCATTACTGTAAATATAAGTGATCTTCTGTGTTCTCGAATTTGAGAAGAAAAGCAAGGAACATAAAGGAAAGAGAAGGAAAGGAAGAAACTAACTTTTCATGTCCTTGAGCAGGAGAGAAAGGAAAGGAAAGATGTAGTTTTACAAACATACCCTTCTTTATTTTCCAGCAGGTTATAATTGTTGGTGGTTTTAGTGTCACTGGTCATTTAAGTGTAATTGGAACTACATGAGTATCAATGTGGTTTCAAACTATGATCTAATACAAGTTAGGCAGTGCGGAGTGCACACTTGTTTATAGGACAAGTTTGATCCCGGACACGGCGTAATGGTGGGGGTCAAGGGGGCCACATCCCCTTGTGGGGTCCAAGGAAAACGTGATCAGAATGAAGGAATACTTCAGTTCTGATCAGTTTTGACGCATTGATCAAGTTATATGTTTTCACACTTAGGTTCTGGAAAGTTGGACCAGAGCTCTGGTTGGCCGTGCCTCTGGTTGCAAGGGCTCTCTGGATCTGCTCGTCCAGAACATTGATGTAGTTGTAACCAACATTGGATTTTATCCAAATGCGGTTACAGCTGTCCGCAACTGCTAGTAACTTACCATGATAGCCATTTTCAGTTAATTTTCCTCCTTTTTCAAAAGGAGCTGGTATATATACAATATACCTACTGTTTTGGTACTGACAAATTTTGAACCTTCAAAATACTCTCCTTTAAATTTGCTCTCGATTTTGTCTCTGAAATCGATAGTGTTCTTGAGTCTTATCCCATATTGAATTTCGTGAAACCTAAGCATGGGGTTGAAATATCAATTCGGAAAGTGAACTCACACGATTCTCAAGCAATCCAATTCATGATCGCTATTTCCCTATACGGTTTCTAACAATAATTGATGGGTAGATGTGTAATTTTAAAAGTATTTTTAATTTGTTATTATTTATTTCCTTCCCTTTCCTTCTACATTTGGGAGGAAAATCAACATTATTTTCCTTCTTTTTCCTTTCTTTTCCCTCAAAAAAACTCGAGAACATAACACTTTTTCTTTCCCCCTACTTTCCTTCCCTTACCCTCATAAGGGACTTGAGAACGCAGCGTTAGTCCCAGAGAACATTGTTCATATGAAAGATGACGAATTTGATCATTATATACAGCAAAAACCCGAGGACTGATGTTATGGTTGACTGGACAAAGCCCACAACTGGTAGTTGGTATTGCAAAGAAGATAATTGTTGTATATACCAAATGGGAAGCCCAACTTATATTATAGGTTTATTACAGGCATCATGGTTGCATTACCAAAACAAGCCAGACTTCTATCAATGCATACTGCATATTGCATAATGCATTCGCCAAAGTTACGTCAGTAGGCTTAAGGCTTGAATTTGCTTAAGAAAAGAAGAAAAACAGAACACAGGTAGCTGCAAACACAAGTGTTCTTAGCACTACAATTTGTTTGAAGGAATTGATATAATATATTTAAGTCCAACATCACCACCACCAACAAAAGATTTTGAATCAAAACCGAATTGGGTGTGCTAAAATGGAACCAAAATAAATTCATAACAAAACAATGTGCCTAAATCAAAGTCCACTTTGTGAAATTCTGTCCAAAGAAAAAAAGTCTCATTTAGGCTGAAATAACCCAAAGCAATCAAGTCTTCCCTCACAGTATATATCCGCAATATGGACATAGAAAGAAACAGATTTTCGATACTTGACATTCAAATCTTAAAGCAATCTCAAGGCGAGTGGTTGTTCATTAGGTCATGTCCAAAAGATGTGGACTCCTCTGATCATGGATTTCGTGTCATGAAACCATAAGAAAGGTGAAAGGGTGCTAATGAATCAAAAAGGAAACAATTCTAGTTGTAGGAGAATTTAGAAATGAGTTCATGGATTGCCAAATTGATCCCCCATTAAAAAGAAAAGATGAAGCAAACAGAATTACCTCTAAAGCTCCATCACTCCAATGTCGATCAGCAACGCTTTTCAATTTAGACTGAGCTTTGTTCTTCAAAATCTGTTAAATAAAGGAATTACATTAAAGTGAGGTTACATGCTAGTGGTATACAACTTACCTTAAGAAAAATGAACAAATAGAACTACAAATGTACATACGAGGGCAATGTGATGAAGATGCTCGGCTCTTTTCTTCACATCATTGTCAATTTTTTCAGTATCCTCCCTAGCCCGAGCTACCAAGCAAGCAGGCGATTAGAAAAATTCTGACCCAAGTAGTCTAAATAGGGAAGCACTATTACGGATATCTAAATCTAGTTTCTGCTATACAAAGACAGCTAAGGTAGACCAAAAGCTCTGATTGGTTGTCTTGTTACAGCTAAATGGACATAAAAGAACTAAATCATTTAAGAAGAAATAAAGCACTAACTGAAGAAAGGGTTTGAAGATCAACATATTTATACCGAATGAATATCAATTTATATCCATATTGCAACATATGTTAGTGACTTGTAAAGATTATTACCATCAAGCTTTAAAAATCCAGAACCTAGAATAGCAACATCTTGGCGTGCCCGAGCATCCAACTTCCTAATGCCACTAATAAGATGAGAAACCGTCATCAGGTTCCTAGAAGAACTGTAGATTGAATTTATGAACAGATACATAGACTACGCATATCATCAACATCTATAGAAACATCAAACCAAAAATGTAATTAGGTTTCAATATTGATTCGTGGTTAACTGAAAAGAACCATTGAACATGAAATGCTAAAAACATCAGTCAATGGTAACATGTACAATAAGAAATCCAAAAACAAAGGTCAAGACATGGTGCTTCTCTTCAATGAATAGAGCATTAGCTGATAAAAGATTGCTTCCCAGTTGGGTACTTACAAGCAAGACAAGAATAACCAATTCACCTAATATCACAAAAGGTGCTTTACTTTAATTAATATATCATCACGAATCTAATCCTGTGAGTGCACTAGAGTAGATGACTGAGCATAATAGGGCATCAGGAATTACCGAGATAGCAAGAAAATGTCATTCCTGGCTCTTTCATTAACAAATTTAGCATCATTGTAAGCAAATCTACAAGCTTCAGCTAATGCCCGGTTTGTGACACCATTTCTCACAGGATGAATGTGTTCTCCATCTCCGCCCTCAGTTCTACTACATGTAAAAGAACCATTAACTACTTGTTGAAACATCTCACACCAATCAAATATTAGTTTAACACTTGCGAGAAAAACAAGCATTATCCATATTTGGGTACTTCACCTTGGCATTTACAAGATTTTATGTAACATAGGTCTTCCAGCCTATACAATTTATAGTAATCAATGCATCACATTTTCTACAGTACCTAAAGATGTTTCTATGATTCTAGATTTGTGTGTGTGAATACGTTAATGAAGCTAATGAATACGTTAATGTCTCATTGATAGATGAGACGAACTTTGACTTTTGAGTTCTGGCCAGAAACTTTGTAACTTAAGAACTACCGTTGATTATTTCAATTTCAAGAATGTTTGATCATGAGATAAACCCCTTATATACATATACATATACACAAACATAATGTGTATATGTGCTATATAAAATATGTTTGTGTGTATTTTTCATGTGGATGTATATGTGAATTCTTCAATGACACATAAAAGGAAATAAAGATGATCATTTTCACATTGGTAAAAAGAGGTGCCATTTGACATTTGAGGTCAGACTTCCCACCTTGCAACTCTAAACCTACTATGAATTCTTTAATTTCAAGAAATTTGATTATGTTACAAGCTCCGGATAAATAAAGGTTTTTAAAAGACCAGGAATCACACTCAAGAAGGTAACCCATTGACTCAGCCTAGTTGATTGGCAACAGATGGTTCAAATTCAAGACCTTCTGGATATCTTGAACAAGTTCAACCACTTAAGCAAGCTAGAGAAAACTTTTGCCGTTAAACTAATAACAAAATAGAAATTAGTCAATTCACTTCAAAAGTCAAGGTGCCTATTGTTTAAAATGAAGGGAGTATTTATCGAAATACCCCTACCTGAAATTATCTGGGCAATCTTCAGTGTGGCTTACACATTCTTCTGTTTCTGCAGTTTGTGTTTCTCTCGACCGACATAAGAAAGAAGAAGCCCTTGATCTATTTAACGAATCACATGTAACCGGTTTCCGCTTGCCAGATAACTTCAGTTTTAACAGAGAAAGCTGCCCATGGCTGAACTTCCTTATTACCAATCCTTGAGTATTACCATTTAGTCTGGGATGATGTGGATTTTTAACCGATGAGTAAATGATCCCATGTACTTTAGCCATAAATACTTAATTGTCACTGGATGTCTGCTTTAGAACGCTGCTAGGGCAAATGCCAAAGGATCAGGATCAGATATAGACAGTAACAGAATTAAGAACATATACAATAAAACTTAACAGAATTAAACCGTACATATTGATCAAACTCAGCACAATATATTCGTATTAGCTACTCCTATTTGATACAAGGGTACCATTTCAATTGCAGGGATGAAAAAGTCTATTTTATGATACAAAACTGATGCATTTAGAGGCAAAACAAGGGTACCATGTCATACACATGCAATACTGCAAAATCTAAGCATGGGCCATGGGATTAGTTAAGGTGTAGGCAAACTCGCTCGGGCACACACGGTTATCAAAAAAATTGCAAAATCTGGGTTTTGCTCTTTCATTAGCCTTATGTGAAATCGGACGATTGTCTTATAGTTTCAAGCTGAATTTCCCACATGAATGGTTCCTTCTCTTTTTTCTGAAATGGCAAATCAATTCACAGTTTCACACTCATGTATCCATTGGACTTAAACTTAGACCCATGTCTCCAAAGAGGCTCAAACTCATTAACCGATGCAATTTCCGATCTTGAACGGCCGACTCCCTTTTTTAAAACCAAGTACAGGGTTCTAACACTTGTTAGAGCATCCTGCATCAATAGATTCTCTAAAATGAATGATTTTGAGGATTTTTGCTCCAACAGATTCCCTAAAAGAGAAGATAAAATCCTCTAAATTTGGAGAATTCTGCAAAAATAATTACTCATGAAAGATAAATTATTTTTTATTCTTTCTATGAGAATCCTTGAAATTAAAACGCATAGAGAGAAATAATAGTTTATTTGTCGAATATTTTAATAATATAATTCATATCTTCATCCAAAAGGAGAATCTGTAACATATATTTTCCTTGGGAGATTTTGGCTTTTGATTCTCTGATTTGAAGAATATGTTAGAGATGCTCTTAGGTACCATTCGTTCAAAGGCATCTTAGTATCATCAGTCTTTCTATCAGGCTACATCTTCAAAAGGTATAGACAAAATCACATTTTGAAATCCCAACCATGACTGGATAACTAATTAACTAATTTGAAGATCTTAACGATTGAAGAAAATGCTTATAAATCTTCAAACATGCACAATTAACTTAAACCCCCCCATTATCCTGTCTGTGAAGTGAAACCCTAAAATTCCAGGGCAAATCATGCAAAAAAACATACCATAAATCAATCTTAAAACTCAAACCAAATCAACTAAATAATTGAGACGAATCATTACTTACACTTTTCCCGATTTACTACTTCAAAATTTGCAACCATAGTAGAATCAAGTTTCAAAAGAAAACACAGAGGTATGAAATGAAAGCAGTAGTTACATAATCTCACTCAAAGGGAGTAGTTGGAGAACATAAATAGATGGCCATTAGAGTATAGAAGAGGGGGGACCAAAATGCAATAGATTAACAAGAATGAAGATAGTCCACAGGCCAAGCCTGTGGCCCCTCTATCGCCAACACCATCGGTATGGGTTCTGAGGAAGAAATACGGAGTTCGATGGTGGCTTTTTTGTCGTCTGTATAACGATATTTTTTATTGTTCATTATTAGTTAGTTGACAAACTAACTAATAATTAATAAGACGCTTCTTATTTGATAAGCTAGCTGAAAACTTATAAGTTCGTTGCTGATTTATAAGCTCGTCGATGGAGAGGATAAGTTAGCGGCTGAATAAATTATATTTCACAAACTAACTTATAAGCATGTAAAATGATCAAAAAATATTTAAATAAATAATCACTTACGATTTTATGATACAATTAAGATGGTTTTTAATAATATAATGGGTTAATTAATATAAACAAAATAATAAATAAATTAAAGATATAATATGTTAATTAAAAGAATATATATATAGGGGTGGGTTCAAATGTGAATCACTTTTTGGTTGTGAACCTGAGAACAGCCGAGAGCGCGACACGTGGTGGATGATTAGGCGCCACGTCAGGTCCACGGCGGATGACTAGGCGCGATTCATGGGTGGGCATT
>LUCG01301824.1:0-10085 GCA_001633085.1 Carthamus tinctorius
GGCTGTCCTCACGTTCACAACCAAAAAGTGGTTTACATTTGAACTTTTCTCTATATATATATACACATCGGATCGTACTAGGAAAAAAAGAGTTAAAGTGAGAAATGAAAAAAAGCAGATTTGGACCCTTGATCCATTTTAATCTCATGTCTATCCATGAATAATGCTTCTCAAGAGAATTGATTTTGGTGGATCTTATTGGTGTTTATCTTTAATTAGTATTGATCCAAGGGTTAAAATCTCTTCTTACAAAAAAAATGTTATAAATTCCTGGGAGTTGATTTAATTATATTATCTTCTACATGATTCTTTTCATCAAATCGATTGAATTTAAGTTATTGTTTCACATATACTTGTTTTATACTGTGATCATTTCATATCTGAAACTTTTTTATATACATTTTTGGTTTCCAAGTGAACAAAAGAAGTTTCACATGCAGTTTTTATTTTACAAAGTGAACACAACCATATATGAAACAATATAATTCATAATATTAGTTTTTGATGATAAAAGATTGTGTAAAAGATATTTTTTGTAGAGAAAAAGGGAAAAAGGGAAAAAGGGAGAGAACAGTCAACATAGGTTATAGTTCCCATACGGTGAACATCAGGAGTTCGACTCCTGCTGGAGTCCATTGTGGGGGATTTTCCCTGAACGGGTGCGGGTTTGAATCCCACCTGATGCCTTGAAGCCCTTTAAATGGAAACCGGATGGCTAGGCTGGGGGTGGTTATTCTCCTTGAAGAGGTTTCAAACTCGGGTCATCGTGACTTGGTGCCATGGTGGCACGATGATATACTCCGTTGCACCAACATGCCGTTAAAAAAAACAGTCAAACATAGGAAAAAGAAATGTGTATTTGAAGGTCACATTGTATTAACCTTAGTACAATAATAAAAGTTAATTTCTAGTCAAACCATATATTTTCACATGATATATATATATATATACACACACTCCAACCAAAGTTCCATATCTGCTACACAGCTGATAATATACAAGATGAGATCTGCAAGCCTCCTCTCTCTAGTTTTCTTCATCCTCATCTTATCTAATGCTCATCTTGGTGTCACAGCAGAAGACATGGGTTCCACCAACTCTCTCCATCTGGTACTTGCATCATCATCTTCTATATATAATATATGTATAATTTATCAGCAAAGAATCATGTGAGAAGTTAAGTTTAACGTGAGAAGTGGATATATACAGGAAGGTTCAAGAAAAAACCTCAAAAAGGAAAACCAAGGAACACCCTCGTAGTCCTCCCTCTAGACCGTATGCACTTGTCTTGTGCATATGGGTAATTTGAGTTCTTTCTGGGTTTTTATGCACCTATGCATATTACAAAATTACCCGTATGCACAAGTGCATACGGTCCGGATGCAAGGCTATGAGGGTGTGCCTTGGTTTTCCGTTTATTTCAGGTTTTCCCTTGAACCTGACCCTATATACATATACGCACATATGTATTTGTGGTTGGGTTGGGGTGAAAAGTTGACTTGACGTGAGAAGCATGAGAAGTGGCTATCAACCGTTGAAATAAGCACCACTAGATCAATTGATCAATTTGTTTTGAAAGTTCAATTCACGGGAGAGCGTGAGATTAAAAGTGATCGAGGGTTCAGATTCATTTATCACACACTTCTTACGTTAACTGAAGTTCTCACACAATCCTTCACCTAAATATATACACAATGGTGAGGGATATTAACATGATTTGTATTATTTTGATCAGATTGAGGGAAAGAAGAGGACCAAGGAGGGTGAAGAAGGCACTGAAAATGGGTCGGGTTTCGAGAATGAGGATTACATCTACACCCAATCAGTCCCTTAGAGCCGTTTTTCTCATTAAGCCCTGTATGGATTAAATCACGTACTACTTCTCATTTCAAGAAATTCACCATCCATCCATCCATCTATCCTTCAACCACCACCAAGCCACCGCCACGGATTTGCCATCGCTACCTACAACCGCCACCAACAACCGCCACCCAACTCTTCAACCCCACGAGATTTACTAAAGAGTTAACTCTATTTCGTGATCATTCAACTATAAAATGTAGACGACTATGTACCTTTTTGTGTGTTATGATCAATATTTCTCGTTAACTACGTTATGAAATACTCAGTGTTGTCTAATTAGTCGATTTCATAAGTATTAATATATGATCTATCTCTTCAACTTTCATGATATAATGAAAGATCTTAGAACAACATTTTATAGTAAACACTTACCCGAATAAGTGCTTACCAACAAAATTCAACACTATTACTTACCTATCGGGTAAGATTTTAGTTAACAAAAAGGGTATCGTATGCAACAATTTACCCGGTGAGTGCTAACCGTGGTAAGAGATGAGGATGCTCACTTACCGGGTAAGACTCTCATCCTTGCCTTCGCTCTTACTGAGGTAAGATTCTTATCCTTGCCATATGCTTCCGGTAAGGTAATATGATTAGGTAAGTGCTTACCTGAGTAAAAGTTTAGTAAACGACCCCTAAGTAATAGTTGAAATTGACTCCTCTTTTATAATCAAGATATCTAGTGGTAAGTCAGAATCTTATAACTTTTCACTTGTAACTCAAATCCTGATTAAATTTTTTTTATAACGCTATTTTTTTCAAGTTTTCGTGTATCATTGTCTCCTATATTGTATTCTAATTAGGGTGTGCAGAAATTCAACGGATCCAATGATGATGATTGGATATGTCGGATCGGATCGGATGGAAATTTTCTACATCCAATTTGGATTGGTCGGTTCTTTGGATACAGTCCAGAACTGATCAAAACCGACTAAACCGATCCAATTATCCATCCAATTGTCATCCAGTCATCATCCGATTATCCATTCAATCATAATTAATATAATTTTATACATACCTGTATTTAATACATAATAAAACAATTAATCATCCAGTGGATGTCGGATGAACTCAATCCGATCCATGCGATTAATATTTGTTGAATCCAATTTGATGTAATGGATATCCAATAAGAACATATTCCAATAGATGTAGTCGAACCGATCCAATCATCCATTGGATTGGAAAAATCCAACATCCAATGGATGACCAGATCCGAGCGGTTGGAAAAATCCAACATCTAATGAATAATTGGATCGGTTCGGTTCCTCTGACATCTATTGGATGTCAACCGAAGAACACATATATTTTGGATTTATAACTGAAATATAAGCTTATTCATGCTTTGGATTTTACATGATTTAACCTAGTAACCAGCAGGGAAACCTCCCTTTCTTGGGTCACTTACTGCTATAAGCATTCCCATTTTCCCATCCTTTGCTTCTTCTTGAACAACCAACTGAACCATACTCCCCCCATAACAACTCTCAAGGACATGCCCCTTTTTACGCAGGGCCGCTTTCGTCTTTTCATCTATTTCGAAATGATCGTGGCTCACAGTCGTCCACTTCTCGTATTGTACCACGTTCGGAATCAGCTACATGTATACACAAATCATTCAGAATCTACCAAACAACTTCAAAGTCATAAATATATGTTTATCATCATTCATTCATTCTTCACCTTACTTTTAGCCTTTTAGGTATATATGCACCGAAAAAACAAGGACTATCTTCACTAAAATGTATCCAACTTTATCCTTATTTCTATTGTGTATATCCAACTTTAAAATGTACTATTTTATGTACTGTATTTTCAAAATGTGTTATATATTGTATGTAATATTGTACTTATTTACTATTGAATAGTATATACAATAACACATTTTTAAAAGTATAGTACATACAATAACACATTTTGAAGTTGGATACACACAATAAGAATGACGGTGAAGTTGGATACATTTTGGTGAAGATAGTCCAAAAAACAAAGCCCAAAACATGGCCCGAAAATCCTATTCCTCACACTACAAGGGCCAAACCAAGCCCGACAACAAAACCCAATAAACTATCGTATTTTTCAAGGCCTAGTTAAAATCTGGTACGAAAAAAGCCCGAAAAGTTGGGCCTCTTCTCGAATTGGGCATTCATTCTTTCAAACCCAAAGCCCGGTCCAATCATCTTTTTAGGTTTCCCAAATTCCTGTTTGACCTAGGGTTCAAATAGCAACACCCGTTGAAAGGATATATACACACGAAATCGAAATTGCAAACGTGAAGACAGCCGAGTGCACGTCACGTGTCGTATTCACGCTGAATAATCATGACGGCGTACTCTCGGTTGTCGTCACGTTCGCAGTGAAAGATGAGTTTTCATTTGAAGCCCTCCCCTGTATATAAAATATATATGCAATGTACCAACCTGATGGTATGTTCTTGGAGCCATGACAGCAGAGAATGGATCCATTCCCTTTACAAAGTAGTTCACAAATACCTCTGCAGTCCCAGGCGTTATCTTTATTCCTCCACTGGCTCCTAAAACCGCTTTCACTTTTCCGTCCTACAAAATCATCGCAACCCGTTTAAAATCAAACCGTATAACCCGACCCAACTAGCTACATTTCGGATTATAATAGTGGGTCGAGTCAAACCTACAATACAACAAATTTGGCTTTATAGGATGCCTGTCTAAGCGTCCCGATAGAATATTTTATAGAGCATAAAGTTTACAGGACCAAATTATAAAGCGTCATAAAAAGTGTTACTATAGGTTTATAGAATGTTTTTGGGCGTGTTTTAACAAGCTTTAGGCCTATTAGCTAACTATTTTATAGGACCTTTATGAGAAGAAGTGTCCTATAAACCTACTTTTTTATAGAATTTTTTTTCTAAATAGCGTCGTATAAAATAACTAAGACGACACTTTATTTTGAAGTGTCCTATAAACCTATTGTAACGGTTTCAGAATGCCCTTTTTTGGTGTTAAAACTTTTTAAAACAAGGAAATCAAGTATATAATAAGTGTTGGTACTTTTGGAATCTTTCTAAATCTTGTAACAGAAATGAAGCAACAAGATAATTAAAGAGGAAATTAATCGTACCTTGAGGACGATGGTGGTCGTAATAGATGACAACGGCCTTTTCCCGGGGAAGACAAAGTTGGATGGTGCAGGTGGGGGAACGTTTTTATCGGAAAGATTAGTCGTAGTAGGGATCGAGAAATCGGTCATTTGATTGTTAAGGATAATCCCGGTACTAGGTGACAAGATCTTTGCACCAAAATAAGAGTTTATGGTACAAGTCATCGAAACCACGTTGTAATCCTTGTCTACGATCGACATATGACTCGTACCATGTTCTTCGATCTGATTCCACCTACGTACACAAGAACAAAAACCACCACTTGATCGACAAGGATCGAAGTTGTTTGGTATATGCACAGTTCTGTATACATCACACCCGAGACCACAATACCCAAAATAATCAGTCCCACTACCCAGAAGAGCAGAGCGACTATTAACAGGTTTGTGAAAGAGTGTGAGAAAATAGGCAGTACAATAAAATTGAGTTGATAACACTATAACAAAATTGAGTTTATAGGGAGCCTAAAATAAATAAGCGTCGTAATAGAGCGTTTCATAAGACCCAACCAAAAACGGAAGCATCGTATCTAAAAGTGTTGCAAGAGGTTCATTGGACACTTTTGAACATCGTAACAAGGTTTTTAGAACACTTTCAAAATAACCTGTCGTATTAGGTAATTTTAGAAGACGTTTTTAAGAACTGTCTTATAAACTCATCCTTTTAGAGTATACTTGTGTTTTTTCAGAAGGGTGTCCGGCCAAATCCCGACTAATCCCCGACAATTTTGGGGGCTAAACATGGCCCCACTTAAATGTCCCCGGGCATGCGCACGGGAAGGCTCGAACTCGGTTAGGGCGCTATGAGCCCCCCCGAGCGATAATCAATCTGCCACAGCACTGGAAGACGAGTATACTTGTGTTTGTATGATAATTTTCAAACAGTATCAATGTATCATATAAAATAGTTAGTAGAATGTTTTATTTGAAAAAATGCTTAATTAAATTCATTACGACGTTCAAAAACATCATATAAAAACTTTTTGTAACACTTTTAAATAGGATTTTTTTTGTCTGGTCCTATAAAACACTCCATTATGATGATTATTTATTTTAGGTGTCATATAAACTCAATTTTGTTGTAGCATAGGCTGCCAAATTTTTCTAAGCGTCCTAATTGATCTTTTTATAGACCAAGAAATAAAGTATCTCATCTGATGGCATTTATAATAAATTTATAAGACATTTTTTAACGTTATAACAAGTTTTTTAGATTATTTTTATAAAGAAAACGTCGTGTTAGTTATTTAATATGACACTATTTGAGAAGTGTTCTATAAAACAACGTGTTGTATAAAAAATTGAGTTTATAGGAAACTCTCTAAAAAGTGTCATATAAAATAAATAATGCGACGCTTTGTATTAAAAGTATCCTAAAGCATGTTAAGCTGTCCAAAAAACGTCATATAAACTTATTACAACACATTTAGATAGTATGTTTTATCTTTTGTTCATATTACGATGCTTAATTAGAAATTGTTGGCGTCCTATATTTGTAGTTAGACCCCTCTATACCAATAACCCATCTCCAAGTGGAATATACTGATCTCGCTAAAAATGATGATGAACTAGGCAAACCTGCCGCCATAATGAGCTGAATCGAAGGTCATGTTGTCATATATAGTTTTCTTCAATTGTTTTGCGAACTTGGGGGATGTCATAAGGTCTAGATCCTTTCCTACGTTCACAAAATCCGGGTCTCCGAGACTCATCCTCATTGCAAACGCGTGCTTAATAGCTTCAATTTGTCGATGAACCATAAGCGGTCCGGATGTATTGTTTTGAACTCCATATTGGGCAATTATGTTGAGGATCTGCAAAAGAAGAAAGTAAGAAATAATTAAATATAAGTGCTTCTTATTTTGTCGTGGATCCTTATGTTCTAATTGTTAGCAGCTTAATGAACTTAATGGGACTCACAACCGATTTGGGTCAGGTATAGATGACTGTTTGATAAGGGCTTAATGACATAGAAAGTGGCTTATTCAGAAACTTTCTAAAGGGGGAGCTTTATGTGAAAAGCTAACTTTTTTCTAAACCTGCCACTCCCACTTAAAAAGCATGTTCATTCCATCCATAAAAAACCTTCTCAAACAACACATATCTAATTTATACATACAGATTAATCCACGCGACAAACTTTATCTATACTAAACTTAATGGAAAACAAACCACAAATTCTTATTGTAAGTGTGGTTCCAAAAACTTGCTTAAAAACATGAAATCATAGAATTTTTCTGCTTTTGTGAAAAACATTTGCAAAATGTGTAACACCTTAGGCAAATCCCAATATCGCTGGGGACAGGAGAGATGCTGGGTTCATAAGTAAAAACCTTGGCCTTAGTAGATACAACGTGTTTTGGGGCCACAAACAAGGCAGGTTCATAGAACTCTGTAGTTAAGCGTGCTTGGGTGGGAACAGTAAACTATTTTTGTAATTAACCTTCACAAAATTAAACAATCAACATTTTTAAAGAAAGATTCAAAGAGATTCCATGTATCTATACTTACGAGCGCCATTGTCGCACCACCGGAAGAAGGCGGTGGCATACCGAGCACTTCAAGGCCTAAAACCTCGATAGAAATCGGATCTCGAACCTTAACTTCATACTTCTGAAGATCCTCCATTTTCAATATCCCTCCCGCCTTTTTAACATCTTTAACGAGATGAAATCCAATCCATCCGTTATAGAACGGTTTGGTTCCGTACTTCGAGATAAGTCGGAGAGTTCGTGCTAGTTTTTTATTGTAGCACGTTTCTCCGGTTTTCAATAGCTTCCCTTTTGCGGTGAAAATGGCACGAAGTCCATCGTCCGCCATCACATCCGCCTCCGTCTCCACCATTTGCTGGCGGAGATACGGTGATACTTTGAAACCTTTACGAGCGAGACGCTCGGAGGGCCGAACGAGTCTCTTCCACGGTAGCTTCCCGTATTGTTCCCAAGCTTTGTGGAGCCCGGCGATCAACCCCGGTACCCCGATCGAAAGAGCACCCTTTTCTTTGAGAGCAACATTTCCAGCATACATATCCTATATGCATTAATTAGATCAAATTAAACATCATTTGATCCATTCAAATAGTACATTACTAATATAAAACCCGCTATAACAAAATTGACTTTATAGAATACTGTATTATATAATAGGACATTTTAAGCATTAAAACGCTTTTCACGACAAAAAATCCGTCCTATAAAAAGATGTATTTTCGTAAGACATTTTTCAAAAGCTTTCTGTAAAAGAAACAAATACGACAATTCATTTCAAAAAATGTCATAAAAACCTTGTTATGGTGCCCAAATAAGTCCTACTAATTTAGTAGAACATTCTCAGATATGACACATATTTCGTTGTTTCTATAAACTTAACCTCTATAAAACAATCTATTAGCATATTGCGATATATTTGGCATCATATGAATCCGATTTTGTTGTCATGGTCTACGAACATTAACAACTTGTTGCACCTAAAATGCCCAACATGTTGTAAAGAACACATGTAATTTGCAACAACATATATAGTTGGTTATACATTTGACGGGATTTTTAGCTGTTACCCGAGAAGCTAGCATTGGAGCGGTCTCTCTCATATCGAAGGCTCGAGCAGTGCCATCGGCCAATCGAACGAGCATAAAAGCACCACCGCCTATCCCACTTGAAGCCGGGCTAACAACACCAAGGCAAAAGCTAGCAGCAATAGAAGCATCAACAGCGTTACCACCTTCAACGAGAACATCCCTTCCGATTCTTGAACAGATTCCATCGTCGGTGGCAACGACGCCGTTCTGTTTGGTGATAATTTCACGTCTTACCGCAACAACACATGGTATCCAAAAGATTACGATAACCCATTTGAGCAATTGAACTGCAACCAATAATAATGCAAGCGTGATCAAGAGCTTTTAAAACGTGTCTGTTTATAGACCGTATCAAAACTTATTGTTTTATGTTTGACAAGACAAAATGAAAAACGGGATGAACTACTTTGAAAAGGTCGTTTTAGGAAATTATTTCAAATGAAAGTAAATCGTAAAATCTTATTAATTATGATCCAAAGAGATATGTAATTAAGCGAAAGATCAAGAGAGAATCTAACCCTACGTTTACGCAATCTCGAATAAGAGTTTTTTTTTTGGCAGACTTAGCGGCATCGAACTAACAAACATGCGCGCACACATGCCTCCACGATGGTATCAGACATCCATGGATAGCCCAATATGATGTTTAGTACTTAGAGCATCTCCAACAGTTGTTTTCCCAAAATTTCTCTAAAATGAAGATTCAAAAGTCAAAATCTTCAATAAAAATTACATCCATCTTTAATAAATTCTCCGATTTAGAGATAAACGAATGATTATATTATTAAAATATTGTTTATATTTAATAAAATATTATTTTTCTTACCTAATCATTTTATTTGAAAGTCTTTCATTGGTGGGTTTTAATAAAAGAACAATTTATCTCTCTTACGCCCTATTCTCGAGTTTTTTTACGGAAGGAAATGAGAGGATTTCTAAGGAAAGTAACAAAAGTGTGTTCTTGAGTTTTTTAGAAGAATGAAAGGAAATGATTTGGAGGGATATGTGTGTTCTCGAGTTTTAGGGAAAGGAAAGGATTTGGAGGGATAACTCTCTCCTGTTTTGTCTTGAAAGTTATCATTCCCTTTCCTCCAAAAAATGGGATGATTTGGAGGGATAACCCTCCCCTTCCCTTTATTTAATTTCCTTTCTTCTCCTTCCCTTTCTTTCCCTTAATTTTTAAACTCGAGAATAGGTTATTAGTAATCATTTTTGAGATATCTCCTGTTAGAAAGTGGAGATGATGCAATGATGATGGATGACACGAGAGAGAGGGAGGGAGGGAGGGAGAGATGTTGAAGGAGCAGCCGTATATTGATATGAGAGAGAAATAATGGGATTACAATTCAATGAATGGGAGACCTAGGCTATTTATACATGTTATACAATGAAACTAGTAAGACCATCCGCGGCCCGCACGACAAAGCCATCGGCAAACATGTTTTGCCGATCGGCAAGCCCGGCTACACCGCCGTGGTTGATTGGCATGGAGAGAAAACGGCACAGG
>LUCG01301848.1:0-10500 GCA_001633085.1 Carthamus tinctorius
TTTGTTTTTAAAAAATACCTCTTAAAACCTCTTAAGTCTGAAAATTAAGAGGTTTGCAGACTTGTAATTGTTTTATTTTTTAAATTCTTTTTGAAAACCGCTTACCGTCCTCTGAAATTTTAAGAGGTGCACCATCCACCTCTTATTTTTTGATGTGAAATCAGACTTCAGACCTCTTAAAAAACAAACAACACCTAAGATTTTGAGAAACAAATGTTTCCAAGACTTAGGGGCTATTTGTTTTTAAAAATTAAAATTTACCTCTTAAGTCTGAAAATTAAGAGGTTTGCAGACCTAAGACTGTTTGTTTTATTTTTAAGAAAAGGTCTGAAAACCTCTTACCCTCCTCTGAAACTTCAAGAGGTGCACCATCCACCTCTTATTTTTTAGATATGAAATCAAACTTCAGACCTCTTAAAAAACAAACGACGCCTTATTTATCATAATTGTTTGATGACCAACCTATTGAAACCGAGATAAACGTGCCCAAACGTGCCTCTACCGAGCAACCGTCCCTTTTTCCATCGTGACCCGTTGCCCACCAAAAAGTCCGCTCTCCCCGGGCTTCTCGGAACCGTTGGCGTAGTTCCCGTTGAATACGAGGGTGAGTACGGGCCCGTGTTCGAGATGGTTAACGGAGGCAGGGGTAGTCGATGACTTTGTTGTTTTCCATTAACCGCATCATCCGGCCAGTTCGCCGATAAGTCCGTGTTCGACCCTCCAAATCTTGGATGTGACGGGGTGACGGACCCGCTTTGTATTCTAGAGCTCGGACCTGGGCTAGTCATCCTAGGACTTGGTATCGGTGAGCATTCCGGGCTGCATCTACTCGGCTGCCAAAATAATTGAGCGGACATGTCTCCTCCGATGGAATTATGGCTCGAGTTGTGGCCGGACCCTGGACTCGAGCATTGGCCCGACCCGAGAAAACCCGGATCAGCATAGGGCCTTCCGGCCCAGAAACCCGAGGTGAGAGCCGGGTCAGGGCCGAAAACCCGCATTGGGCTTCTGGAGGGGCTGGACATGGAGCTATCGGGAGCACTAAAGAAAGCACCGGATTGAGGGATTTGTAGCTTTGCCATGTGACGACTTAAAGGTCTTCGCTTTGGTGACGTTGGAACGGTTTGGTTGGTCAAACATGTGTTTGCGGGCTTCGATTTCTCCCTTTTCTTTTGGGTTATAATGTGATTTTGGATCTTGTAATTGGCACTATAAAGAGGGTAAACATGAGATTGTTAGATAAATGAAAGATGATATTCACTTACGCAAAATCTTGCTCTAAGTTAAGCCAATTTGAGAAATAGGGTCAGGTTCAGGGGAAACCCGCAAAAAGATAGAAAAACTGAGAAACACCTTACAAACTGTTCATCTGTATGTTATGCACATGTGCATAGAAGCTAAGAAACATCTTTAATTACTTGTATGCACATGTGCATACAAGCAATTTGTCCAGTATGCACATGTGCATAGAAACTAAAAAACATCGTCAATTACTTGTATGCACATGTTGTCCGGTGTGCACATGTGCATAGAAACTTAAGAAACATCATCAATTACTTGTATGCACATGTGCATAGAAACTTAAGAAACATCATCAATTACTTGTATGCACATGTGCATATTGTACAAAAAAGTGGTCAATAAGATTTTCCTCAGTTTTATATTTTTTGGGGATTTTCCCCTGAACCTCATACTTGACAAATATATCATCTCCATTCTACAGTAAACAATTTTAGTACAAATCAGGCTGAAAATCTAGCATAAATCTAAACTCACCTGGAAGGACTATTTGTAGAAGTTTTGTTCCCATTCTCATAGTCGGATGCCTGAGGGCTTAGAAGCCGTGAATCCGAGGGATCATCGCTATCACTCGAACTATCCGTAAACGCCGAATCCGTCGCCAAATCGCCTTCCGCATCCGCATGACTTTGTGCATTTTGGGGATTCTTAGGTTTAGGAAGCGGCAAAAGCAATAACGGCGAGGACCCTTTTGCAATTCCTGGCTTTCTTGACGCCCTTTTTCCCGAATCGGCACAACGAATACTCGACAAGTTTTCGGGAAGTGGGAGCGGATGGGCAAGGGGTCTTTCAGCAAAACTTTGCGATCTACCGACTAGCGTTGATGGAGAAGGAGATCGAGAATGAGATCCCTTTTCAGAAGCGATTTCGCTACACCTTCGAGACGAGTTTTGTTTCCCTTCTGACGACGGACTCTTTAGCTTCCGTTGAATCGACAAAAAGAAACTTCCCCTATTTGGTTTCTTCTTTACTTCTTTCGGTGAAGATGTATTCCACCACCGAGACATGATTATTGTGATGAAATCAATTAACAAACCGCTTTTCTCGATTGTGTATAAATTTGTGATTGAAATCTTGGATTGAATATCACATTTCAATCGAAACTAGATTTAGTTTTCGCAATTCTAGGTCACAGATGAGAATCGGTAACAATTCCCTTTGGAAATATCGCCAAAGATCAACATGGCTAAATAGGAAACCTTGTGCCGCTGCTTTCGTAATCATGAAATAAATAGCAATAACTCAAACGACCGTTGCACCGAAGAACTGCATTTAAGAATCGGATATCAAATTTCCAAAAGATGACCATCAATTACGCGTAGAGATCCAATTCATAATTCAAAACCACTTTATCTACCCAAAAGAAAGAATCCACCGACTAAAAGTAAAAGCTAGAAATGTATGGTTTTTCAGTACATCGTTTTCTTGCATTTCGCTTGCTAATTTGGGATAAAAGCTTGTTGATGATGTTGCTTCTCTTACTACAAGACCATAGTTCCGTATATAGTAGAAAAGGCAAAAGATAAAACCAAGCCCTCCTTGTATATCCCATACTGAAGTAAGATCTAAAGGGTAGGATGTACGCAGACCTTGCCTCTATCCCAGAGGGTAGAGAGCTTATTTTTGTAAAAAAAACCCATGCTTGCAAAGCAAAAGCAAAAAACAAAGAGTCATGTAGCATAGTAAGGGGATGTTCGGTTGGTTTTTCATTAAATCTTGCATGGATAAAGTTGTCTGTATGGATTGAGAAAAGTTTTGTTTTCGCGGGTTTTCTAATAGACGAGGGGTGTCTTTTTTTAATAAGAGGGGCATCTTTGAAAAAAACTTGGCTTTCTGCATAAAGCTCCCCCACAGAAGCTTACTAATAAGCCACTTGCTATGTCATAAAGCCATTACCAAACAATCATGTATGGCTGACTGAATAGGTTGTGAGCCCCATTATGCTCATTAAGCTGCTAATAAAAAGGCCCAAACAAAGAAACATATGCAAACACGCAACTGGCACGATGAACACAAAATATAACAAAGCATAAATAAGATAAGGTCCTTTTCTTCATGAAACAAATAAAGGGTGAAGAGAGGAATATATATGTTATAGATGACTCAATAATCGCATACTATAGAATTGTGCAAAGGCCTTGTACTAATTCTCCCAAAAAGCGGCATGCCCATCACCATGACGGTATTTTCTTCTCAACCTGAAAGCCTATTATTTGATATTAATAAAAACCGGCTAATGAGCTTTGTCAAAAATCACGGCAAGTTAAAGCCGATGCAAGCCCAAGCCATTCTAAACCAAGCTCAAGCCAGGTAAAGCTTTTGCAAGCCATAGAGTAATTTATAACGATTCAGTTCGCTAGACTTATCCTTTTGGAGACTTGTAAATTTTTGGGTATGACTTATTGATGATTTTGACTTTATACTAACCCAAATGAACCAAGGTCCAACTCATACAAGCCTATAGAAACTACGCCTATATGGATTTGGTCTTTAGACATATATAGTTTCTTAAAGGAAACATATGATTTCCATGGATATAAGGAATAAAACATCCAAATGCTATTAACCCGTTTGATTTGACGATATGTTTGTTGAGAGATTTGGATTTCGTGGAAGAATTTGGAATTGGAGGAATTTTGGAATCTTTGGTGTGTTTGGATTGTAGGATTTGGAATGGAATTGAATTCCATTATTTATAAATATTTTATAAAAAACAAATTATAAATTATTAGAAAAATAATTACATTACCTTTTATTAGTTGATTATTACAAAAACAAAGGTTTTGAACATATTTTAGAACATTTTTACAAACAAATCCCATGAAATACCACCCCATGGGATTTCTAAATCCAGTGTTTGTGGGATTTCAATTACGCACTTTTCTTTAAACCAAACGCAGGATTGGAATAGAATTCAATTCCAAATCCCGCAAACTAAACAGGCCCTTAGGGGTTCATTTTCTACGTTGTGTCTAATCTCTCAATCTGAGAAACAAAATTGAAGCATTTGGAAGAAAATAAAGATTCTTTATATGTGTGGCTTCAAGATATCCATGTTGCTTGATGACTTGATAAACTGATAATAAATAAATAACTAAATTACATTAGCCGGATAAGGAAAAAGAAAATCTTCCAATTCTTTCCAAAAAGAAAACGGGAAGAGGGATTTCCATGAGATGGTCGGTGGATAACCATTTTACGCCTTTGGGCAAGCACAAATCCTTTGATTATGGTGATTCTTTCAAATAACCTAAATATTTTGACTCTTTATGAAATCTTGTATAAAGATTATATTTATTGAAACAATCATTCTTAAAAGTTCCTCCGAAACCGGTTACAGAAGCTATACATTTAAATCTTCTAGTTTACAATAGATAAATCCATAGCTTTATCCCATTTAAAAAGCAAATCCCACTTTATTAGTGTTATCCTCACATAAAGTACTAACGGGCTTAAAATACCACAACATAATATACATGCTTGCATGATTGTTTATGCCTACTTATAACTATAGGTTATTTGAGCATAAATGAAGCATGTATGTGATTTTAAATGAAAGTCAATCCACGCCTTCTTTCTTAATTAGGTATTTCAATATTTCGGTATTACAGTGTTTCTTAAACCCTATCTGAGCTCTATCCCCATACATAGAAAGAAAATGCAAAACTAAATAACTAATAGTTTATTAAAGTTAAGTTCATTTTTGACTTTCGATTGTTAATGTACTTCAAAATTGACAAAAGATAATGTTTGTCTTGTGAAGAAAAAATCAGTAACTAAAATTGAATTACAAGAGGACATACCATACTCTCACATTTGGTACTAAAGAAATGCAAAAAATTGTCCCAGTTTTTATTAATAAAATACTAGTTCAGAGTGTCTAAAATCAAAAAGGAGACCCTAATCACTTTTATAGATGACTCGAGATGCAAGCACAAGAACGGATGTCACCATAAATCTTCTTTCTTTAATAGTAGTTTATCGAAAGGTCAAATGGCCAACCATTTCAAACCCTTTTGCATATCTTGACTAATACTTCTAATCACTGGGGGGTGCTCGTTAACCACTTAATGAGCTTAATGGGACTCACAATTTATCCACTCAGCTATACATGATTTTTTGGTAGTGGCTTAACGACATAGAAAGTGGTTTATTCAGTAAGCTTCTGGGGGTGGAGGGGTTATGCAAAAAGCCAAGTTTTTCGAAACCTCCCCCCCCCCCCCCNAAACCCTCGCAATCCATACAGACAGATTAATCCACACAGTCAGCTTTATTCATACATAACTTCATGGAAAACCAACCAAACAGATCCCCTAAGCCTCTTCTGACCTAATTCCAACATCTTCAACTTCCATTCAACTGCTGCCTATTATTAACAATCCAACTTCAATATCAACATTTTCATCATCAATGATTATTTCACAAAAGCACACACATTAATAAGCATACGAAAGAAGTTTTCGTTCCATTTTAATGGCAGTATTGATCATAAAATCAATCAAACAAAAAAAAAACATAATCTCACCATTTAACAAGATTTCATATCTAACACATTTGCTAAACTGAGTTGCTAATCACCAAAAGGGGGCCCAAGATTCAGACTTAACCTCCTCTAATGTCCATCCATCTAACCTAATGCCCTCCATAGCCACCATTAACCCAACTCAACATCAAAAAGTAGACCTAATTCTCAAACATTTCATCTAAAACACAAAACACAAACTAATTACACAACAACAATAAGTAATCCCATCAAAAACTATTAGCTCCTATACACACACCAAATAATGAAAAACCTCCACCATCAACAATCAAAAATTAGCAAAATTCCAACAAACAAAACACCAAAAAAGGGCGTTTAAAAACGAACAAATTTTGTTGCAATTCACCTGAAGGAAGGAGGAAAAAAAAAACCAACCAAAACCAGCAGACCTATAAAAACAACCTCAATTTCACATAAACCCTAACACAACAACCGATTCAACGAACAAATGGTGGCTATTGCGCTCCTATCTCTATACGTTAATCGCAAATTCATCACAACATTAAAAAGAAAAAGCTTCAAAATCGAACTCGTTTCAAGCACTTAGGTTATGGCGTGTGAAAGAAGACATACCGGAGGTGAAAACCGCCGGCGGCCGGCCGGAAATTCGGAGCTTTTCCGACGGAGAAGTGTCAGTTACCGAAGAGACGCTGGGAGAAGAAGAAATGGAGAAGAAGGAGAAGGAAAGAGGATAGAGAGAGAAAGAAAGGGGGGGTTTGGAAGAGAGAGAGAGAGAGAGAGAGAGAGAGAGAGAAGGAGAAAAGAGTAATTTATTGTTTTAACCCCCATGGATTATTACTTTCAAAGTATGAAAGAAAAGAGGGGTCTATAAGGGTTAATATTATATTTCTTTGTATGAACTACAGTCAACTCCACTGTAGTTTCCCAAATTACCCTTTACTCCCTCTTTTTCGATCCATCGAGATTTGTATCGGTTAGGTTTCTGTAAAAACCGAAAATCGAAATCGAGATGTAATGAAGGACCGAGCAACCTACGTTAGAAAACTAAGTAAGACACGTTAGGGTATAACAGTGTCGGGTATAGTTCGTTTTGTTTACGTCTGGAGTGACGGTTTTAAAGTGTGTTTAATTTATAAGGTGTCGTGTCCCTTATAAGGCAATATTAGTTCGTTTCCTTGACTGATGTGGGGTTTTGCATCTGGAAATAGGGGTGTGCAACAGTCAGGGTCGGGTGAAAATGTTCGGATACCTGAGCTTTTGGGGTGGCATGTATATCGAATCCCGTCCGAATATTTAGGATATCCGAATTTCTGGGGTCAATTGGTTTTGGTTCGGGTTGGGTGAAAATCCGAAAATTTTGCATACTTCTATTTCAATCCATTTTTCATCTTTCAATCTTATTTTTCATAGAGGTCAAGATCTCGGCAGTCGACTCTTGGATGAGAAATCGATTTGAACAAACGAATATTGAAAGGTTTTGGTTCAGAATTGAGATTATGTATTTATATTTTAAAAGAAAATATATTGAAATATATCAAAAAAGTAAAATTTTCGGGTCTCAGATTTTTGGGTCGGGTTCGGGGAGAGCTCGAAACTCGATCCAATCCGATTAAACATTTCGGATAATCGATTTTCAGGGGATCGGATGTTGAGTATTTCAAGTCGGGATTTATGGGAACTTTCGGGGTCGATTTTTTTGGTCCGATCGGGTTGTGGTCACCCTATATGGAAACCACAAATTATACAAAAAACTTCTACAGTTAACTGAAACAGAAAAAAATATGTTGTAATTTTTATAGAGTCAGAATGAAGGAAGCTACAAAAATATAACCAACCATTAAATTAGACCTTTTTTAGAGATCATGTTAACTTTCTTAGCTACAAAGATATGCACACAAAACTCATACAGATATGGATAACAAAACTATGAGTCAAAAATACTTCTTGACATATTTACTTGGTTTTAACAAGCAGATCTTTCAACAAATGTTTTAAAGTTTTTGCAAGTTGTTCGGTTCATCCAAATCTGAGAGTCTTGTAGTCAGGTTTAATGTTTGTTCGTTATGACGTTTGATGTTGATTGATTCGTGGTGTATTTCAGATAACTGGTTTCAGAAAAATTAAAAAATAATTATTGAGGGTAGGTTTTGGACTATTACAATAGTTTAGGGGGTAAACATAGTTGACCAATTCTTACCATTTTTTCAATTTTCACAAGAAATAAAAAGAAAGAAGGTTGAAAGAGAGAAGTGGGTCCCATTTTGTTTGATTGTCCCCAAACAAAATAAATAAATAGTATTAGAAGATATAAAAATGATAATATTTTATAAAAGCAATTTTCATTTGTATCATGCGGTGGAAATATATATTTAATACAACAATAAGTTTTATTTTATATTATTTTTTTAACTAAAAATATTTACAATTTAAAGAACATTATTTGATGTTTTATAGTTTACAAAATTTTATTTTAAAACAGTTTATTGAAAATAATCAAATGTTATTTGTATTTGTATCATCATTTTGTTATTATAAGGCTATGCGTAGCAGAACCCTCCCAATTCTACTGTCACATTAACGCCACATCAGCTTTTCCATAAACCCACGATAAGCCATCTGAAGCTCCTCTGTTAGTACCCGAACCATCTCAAACCAAATACCCAATACAATTAAAAAAAGAAAAAAAATAGAATGTTGGAGAGGGAGAGAGCGGGTAAGCGGTGTGGAGACACCGTCCCAAGCCGCAGCCCGCCAGTCCACTGGCAGGCGTACCAAAACCCACCCAACCCCGACAGCCTGCCGGGATGAACCCGCCCAGCCTACTCACTGGATACGCATGGCCTAGTAGACATAGTTTAAACTATAAATATATAGATGTCTTTGATAAAATATATATCAAATGAAAATATGTTAATAAAATTTCCTCAAAAACGAAGAAAATATGAAATAAATTATTAAAAAAAATCTAAATTGGAAGAAATTTCCAAAAATGATTAGAATGAGGAAGAGCTGGTTTTTTTATTATTATATTTCGTAGATAAATTTTTTGAAATAAAATGTTCAAGAAAGAAGTAATAATATTTTATTAAAATATTACACACACAAATAATATAAGTAACTTTGTTATCTGCAAAATGAATAATCTTTTGAAAATGGATGCATTTTTTTAGAAGGGTGTCCGGGCCAAAGTCCGACTATTCCCCAGTAATTTTGGGGGCTAAACATAACACCACTTAAATGTCCCCAGGCATACGCACGGGAATGCTCAAACTCGGTTAGGACGTTATGAACCCCCCAAGCGATAACCAATCCGCCACAATACTGGAAGACGAAAATGAAGAAAGATTGCAAGTTTTAGTTCTTCGGTTCAAAAAAGACTTGGAAAATCAATCGAAGATGCTCTTATAAACCTTACACTAAATCTGTACCTTTAATATTTGGTGACATCATTTTTCATTAATTGGACTAAATCAATGTACCTTTTTAATCATTATTATGTTTTTTTTTTCTTTCTTTTCTTTTTCTAAACAAATATTTATGTTTTGTCTTTTAATCGTAATTGTAAATACAACGAGTTTTTTTACCTAATTCTTATCGGGTAATGTTTACCGATAACAATTTCACATTCAACTACCTTATTATTTAACATCGCTGGGCTTGAAAACGGATTGTTGGTAAACATTTTAAAGAGGTGTCTGAGATTGCTCGTTAAAAGTCCTTGTTTGCTTATTATAGAGTCAACCAACAAACGAGGAGTTAATCCCAATGGGGCGGCCTACTGGTTAAGGTTTGGTGTTGGAAAAAACTCATCCAAGTTCGAATCCAGGGGTGAGCAACCAGGGGCCACTGAGTATTAATCCCAGGGGAGCATGCTTTAGCTCTCGATAAAAGTTACCAAGGATGTAGTCTGGGCAAACCCAGGTGAACCTTATAAAAAAACAAACGAGGAGTTTTGAGTGTTTGAATAAAAGGCTTATAATGACGCCAACCAGCAAATAAATAGTTCTTTAAGAAATCAAAACCATTTAACTTTCTCAACCAGCAATAAACAAATAAACATATAAGCATAAGTCGTTTTAAATAAGTAATCGCAAAACACCCCCTAAACCTGATAAGTGCTTACTGGATAAGAATCATTTCCCACAACTTACTGAGGTAAGAGTTTTGGCTATTGGCACCTTACCAACTTACCTTATCTTTTACCGAACAAGCTTTTCAGTCATTAGTAAGGTTAATGATATAGGTAAGCATTTATATCAGTAACCTCGGTAAACTTCCCTTAATTAAACATCATGAGATGATAGATGATTGTTTTTCATGAACAAACTTTTTCAAAAGCCATTTATATTTTTAATCACAATGTTTTGGATTATGAAATGGTCATATAAAGTTTAATTAGTATATAAACAAGTAATATTTTAAATTGTCTTCTAGTGCTGTGGCGGATTGGTTATCGCTCGGGAGGTTCATAGCGCCCTAATCAAGTTCGAGCCTTCCCGTGCGCATGGCTGGAGACATTTAAGTGAGGCCATGTTTAGCCCCAAATTGCCGGGATTAGTCGGGCTTTGGCCTGGACACCCTTAAAAAAAGTAATATTTTAAATTATGTAGTAATTCTTTTTGTCTATAGTTTTAAGGGTAAAATATGATTTAACCCCTAAATTTTATACTTAAAAATGGTTTAACCCCTAAACTTTT
>LUCG01301866.1:0-13377 GCA_001633085.1 Carthamus tinctorius
AGGATTGACGCAATTCATGGGAGAGTAGAGATTATTAAAAGGGGATCACGGTCAAAGCCGTCTTTATTGACCGGATGAGTGGTTGAGATCACTTATCTGCTTATCATTTTTTTAGCACTTCTCATTTAAATCTAATAATATATATATATATATATATATATATATCTTATGAAAAGGTCTATTTAATGAAACTAAACCTAGCTAAATGCTTCATATTTAAGGAAGTTATACTACATATATTCTGGAACATTGTTGGTGGATCGGATGATGTGGGTTCTTGCCTATATATCAAGCTAGTAATTAATTGGTTTTCTATGGATTATTATAACCATTATTTAATTTATAGCTATAAATTAAAACGAACAATAAATGGTTAAATATTTTTATTTGTTTGAAAATCATTTAATCTTTATTAGATAGGTTCTTGGTATATACCTTTTTATATAAGAAATCTTGATATTGATATGTATGAAAAATATATTAATATCAATCATAACGATAAGGAGAGAGTTAATTCCAACTCATCAAAATGTTTAAGAGAGAAAGGATCGAGTTGATAAATTTATCAAAAGTCGACAAGTTTCAAAAATATATGCAACTACAAGTGATACTCACACTAATTCAATCATACATGAATAAATATATCTAAATGAGGCATAGTGTATTGTCAATGCATCTCTTTAATTATATATGATTGAATGTGCATATCTCTGCCGCCGTCGCCTCCCCTTCCTGCCGGTGGTACAGATAGCAATACATGAGAGAGACATCAACAATGTAGATAGCAAGAGTACAAATTAATACAGAACCCAAACAACTCTAACCAGACCAAACACCCGATCGAACCCAACTGATTGAGCGAATCAACCCACCTGGAAGTCGACATTAAAGATCCTATTGCCGATTACTACACATCCCCCCTCGAGGAACCGATTGTCCTAGTCCCCGACTAGCTCATTGCATGCCTTGGATTTGCATTCCTATGACATTATCACCGCTTTTGTTGACGAGGAACGACGATCGGAGAAGGAGGAGCAACCGGATAGACGGTTGGTGCGGCGGTAGGCGACTAAGCAAACACAGATCTTTCAATCATAGCGAACAACATCACCCTAATGAAGCTCGGAGACACCATTGTTGTCTTCCTCGTTCGAAAAACTGGAATATGAAGTTTTGAGAGATAGAGAAAGAAGTTGTCTTTTAGAGAGAGAATGTGGAAGATGATTTGACTGAAAGAGAGTATATGTAAAGTGTATATAATGTAATAGGGGTAAAAATGTCCATTTACTAAAAATTATAATTATATATTATTAAATTTGATTTAAAATATTTAAAAATTGATAAAAATTGTTATTTAGGTAAATTTGATATTTTGATAGGTTAAGAAAGGTATATATGATATTTGTAAGTTAGGTCGGGTAAATTTGATATTCTGAGTTTTAATAAGGGTATACATGAAATTAACCCTTAAATCAAACATGTGGATGATATTTTAAATGACATAGGTTACAGACCAAGTCACTCTTATAATAATGGACTTTTCACATGTTTCATCATATGTGTTAAAGTTATTTTATCCTGTACCTGCAAAGCATGTTCAAAAACTTATGTTTTTGACCCTTTTCGACACCTCTACTCATTGACAATCTCCATCTATAGAGGTAGTGATATTTTGATAAAATAAGGAGAGGAATTACTAGAAGATCAACTTATGAGAGAGTAATGACTATTTCGGTCAATTTTCCTTTCATTATCTTGAACTCTAGCCCAACCTAGTTAACAATATATAACATCAATGATCAAAAGAAATAAAAACCTGAAAACTACATATATATATATATATATATATAAAGATAAACATTGTTGCTAGAACAAGAAAATAACCAAAAAAGTGTCGACTATAAGCTTGATCCATAGCGCCTCTGTTACCTTTCTCCCTCAACCTCTTCCAATGTAATATTGTTGAAGGAAGATCGAACTTTAGGAGGGTGGCAATGAAATAAGCTAGCAACTGACGGCTTAGCGATTAAATGATATACTTGATCAATAATTAAAAACAAACACCTAAATATCGTTTACCCAATAAGTATGTCATTCCTACCATTAAGTTTTTTTGGAATGGTAGATAACTCACGCACACATCCCGACATGAAGTCGACGAGGTATTCGTGATCCATACGAGCACCCGACCAGTCCTTGGCGACCATGGACTGACCCGAAAGCCGACCCATGGTCAGGGTATCACCACATGCTCACCTCATGAACCTAACCCGGGTAAACAGGGATGTCATCCACTGTCTCTTCCAATGATGTTACTGACCACTATGCTACTAACGCTTTGATTCGTACCGTTAAGCTTATTAAGTTGCAAAAGAAAAACCTTTACATACAACAATATTTTGGTAGTCGTGTCAAACAAATGCAATTCACTTCAATTGTTTATGTGTTGAGAATTAATGTGAATATATCTATCTATCTTCAACCATATTGTTTGATAAATTAAGGGTTAAATTTGATAAGATAAAATGCAATGAATAGGGTCAAGTTTCACGTCAATCTCATTGCTACTATATATGTTATTTCATTTTTCAATGATTGATAATACTATAAGTTTCAAGTTTATGCCATTAAAGCAAAATAATGAGCGAAAGTTGACATAAATTATTTAGGAATATTGATTTTCATATTAATTGTATGTACCATGTTAAAATAATATAATTAATTTAGAGCATCTTTAATAATTATGTTATTTTACAAGTTTTTATAATTTAGTAAAAATTTGCTCCAATAGCTACGCTAAACTCTCATCTAAAATAAAGAAAAATAGGAGGATGGGGAACTCCAAACTCAGAAGAAGAGAAAGAAAGCATATCATATATGCTGGAGGTGCTCATAGAATTTTCATAATAAATTTATACTGTTTTTTCAAACTATCTTTAAAACTGTATATAATAATAATATATGTGAGAAAAGTGTTGTAGGAAGTGATGTTGGCAATTTCAAAGGTAAATAATAAAGAATATTTAATCGAAACAAGATGTTGAGGCCCATATGCTATTACCACAGCCCATTTCGTAATCAATCATTTAAGAAGAAACTAAAACTATACTATAATTAATAATGAAAAAAGAAAAAAAAAAGCCAAAATTTTATTTAAGAAGAAAACCCAATTGTTAAAACCCTCCTCCTCCTCCTCCTCCTCCATCGACGGCAAAAATCAATCGGCAGCAGCAGAAAGAAACTCTCCACTCCATCGGAGGAGAGAAAGCAACTGAAATGGCATCATCCAGTAGTAGCGGACTAACCTTCAAGCTTCATCCACTCGTCATCGTCAACATATCCGATCATCACACACGTGTCAAGTCCCAATCTCAACCTTCCAATTCTTCCAATCCTCCTCCTCCTCCTCCTAGGGTCTTTGGTTGCGTTATCGGAGTCCAAAGGGGACGAACCGTCGAGATCTTCAACAGCTTCGAGCTTCTCTACGATCCCTCCACTCATTCCCTCGATCGTTCCTTCCTCGAGAAGAAACAAGAGCTCTGTCAGTTGTTGTTTTATTTCCATATGCTAGGGTTTCCCTTTCACTTTTTTTTTTATCTTCTGTAGCCATTAATTGCTTTTGTCTTGTGGAACAGACAAGAAAGTGTTTCCCAACTTCTACATCCTTGGCTGGTATTCTACAGGCGCTGATGCTCAAGAATCAGATATGCACATACACAAAGCTGTCAGATTTTTCAATTCTGTCCAATTGATCACACATTCTTATTCATTGCTTCTATTTTCTTACTCTTTTCTAATTTGTAACAGTTGATGGATATCAATGAAAGCCCTGTCTATGTTCTTTTGAATCCTTCCATCAATCATGCGCAAAAGGATCTCCCAGTAACTATTTATGAGAGCGGTATGTGTAATGATTTCTATATCATCATTCCATTCCCAATACTATTGTTTTACATATTTTTAAGTGCTTATGTATATAAGTCTAGTAATAGATACATCTTCCCACCGACAATGTTATTATGTAACAAACTTGTCTCTCATTGGCACTCGTGTTTGTCATGTTAACTTTGTCTTTAGGCTGTTATTGGCAATTATATTGTCACATGGTTTCACTTAACTTATCAAGAGTGGTAAGCTGCCTTTTAAGGTACCATTTGTCTTTGCAGACGGACGACTAATATCTATGTAGATGCTCTGTCATCTTCAATTATGTAATGACCTAGTGCCAAAATATATGGTTTAAAGTTATCAACAAGCTTAATAACTGCTTAAGAAACTTATCACCGGACTAAAAGTATAGAGATCATACTTGTTTCACAGTGTAACGAAGTTTTCTTAGAATAACTGCTTCCAAAGCTTAAGACGACATCTCACCTTTGCCCTTGCTTGCACCCTAACTATTGAATGCACTGAAAACATTTTGTTGAGAGATAACGTAGGTTAGACCATAAGGTCTAGTGAGTTCCTTAAAATGAGAAAATGCATGACAAAGTGAAGTTATCAATCAACAACATGAATTATAAATTTGACCAGTACTCCCAAGGGTAATCAGCCACAGCAGTTGCACACCATAATTCCATTACCATGAACCATCCCTAGTAGGAATTAACAAGTGTGTTTTTCGGAAGCCATTTTTGTGTTCTTACATGTGGAGAAGTTGATGTGCATCAAAAGACTGAAATCCTTGGTCGGGTGTAGGCATAGGTATTTGCAAAGATGGTTAAACAGTCACATAAAGTCAATAAGTCATAACAACTAATCTTTTGAAGTTCTGCAAGGTTAATAAGTACATGCCTGGTATCTCCTTTGATTCAAATAAAAAGGTGCAAAGTTGGATTTAAGTTTGCCCTTAGAATTACTCAACCAAATAAGTGTTTCAAGATCCATTTCTAACATTAAAAGCCAGCCATCTTATTCCGATTGACATGCACATGATGGGAAAATGTTGTTTTTGTGAAATGTGCATCTAATCTATAAATATTTGTGAAACTTGAATTCCTTTGTCACTTACCAAGGTTATTGTGTGCATCTCATTAGTAACACTAAAATTTGTAGTAGGGGACATCTAAAACTCCTAAAGGAAGTGTTCATTAAGATGCCTTCAAGTCTTCAAGTTGAACTTTTGACCTATCAACTACAAAGACATGCTGAAGGTAGGTACAATCCATTTTCATGGAATCTTTGTTGAAAACATAATGAAAACTGAAAAGCTATGATTATTATTCTTGTTTGTTTTCACGACCATCATTCAAGGTCTCCTCTCCTCCTTGAAAAGTAAAGTCCAACTTCCCCTAAGTCTATCCTCCTTGTTTCCTGCCCTGTCTGTCTCAATGCTACCATTTCATTGTGTGATGAAGGTTGGGGAAGAAGACCATCAAACTGCAGAAACCTTAAGCCAAAATTCTGAACTACAATCTCCTAAGAGTAAACATCAATATAAGTTCGCAATCAGCACAATATTTAAATCGTCAAGCGCTCCAATGGTAAACCTCGTTTCGACTCTCCTTTTGTTTCTTAATTTTTCTTCCAACTCTGGCAGCCTTTCTGAAAAACATAGGTCAATATTTTTTTTCTTACATACACCTTTTTAGAAGCTGGGGTCTTCACGGGAAACAGCCGCTTCACTCTTTGGAGCTGAGGTGAGTCTGTGTACATCTCATCTTTCTTAGCCCCTACTTTGAGTGGGATATATTCTGTTAGTTTCGTTTGTTTTAGGGGATAAAGTGATTTTGCCAGTATCAAATGACTGGAAGGAAAGATTTAGCCATAACTGAGGTATTTGAAGCAAGATACGAAGCGAGTAGTCTCATGGAGGTTTTTATAGTCCCATGAGTTATTTAAAATACGCCAACTCATGCTTCCCAAGTAATGCATAAGCAAGATCGGGACTAGAGGGTTGTGAAGAGTAGGGGGATCTCTTGTGCAAAGCAAAGACAGGTATTTCAAAGAAGGGAAGTGGCAAGGGATTTCAAAGAAGAAGAAAGAAGAGAAAGTTAGTGCACAGAGTCTTCACCTGCCTAATTGATCTAATGATAAAGAAGTAGGCTAAGAAAAAGAGGAAGTGTGTGTAAACAATAAGTAATGACTTGCTTTGTGAGAGCTTAGTTTCTAAGACGAAGGCTAAGATGCCTTGCAGGCTATTATTGCTTTGAAAGCGATTTCACCAACTCTGCCACCTGAAGACCTCACTACCATCGTCATTGTGGCATGTACTAACCTCATTTGTACCTTCTAGAGCTTTGGCAACCTTTCCACCACCATCTGCAATGGCTCATTGTTGCTGTTTGACACTTTTTAAGGCATACTAATCTTTATCACCACCCTCTGAAGTTCTGAGAGCCTTCTTTAGCCTAGTCATGATTTTGAAGGCCTGCAAACCTGCCTTCGTAAGTCGATGCTGTCTAATCTTGTGCTTACCAATCTTTGTATTTTCCACTTAAGCTTCTTTCTGTTGCTGGTGTTAAATCAACTTCCCAGGCAATGCTCCCATTTATATTTTCAGTGTGTGACGAGTCACAAACGGTGTTGTATAATTTGGATGATGGTGTGAAGGGGTGCTCGCAATTAGGTAACATCTGTTAACAGATTGTTAGAAGCTAAGCCTTAATGCTAACATAATAACTGGATTATGAAGCCTGTGTGCTCAATTTAATTTGTTACAGTTATATTTTGAATTTGAACTAATGTACACACTTGTTTGTAAATTAATAAAAAAGTTAATTTGTCTTTTTGGCTTATTGTCATTCACCAACCTATGTCTTGTCATATGATCATATCCATGTAATAGACCAAGATATATCTGTTGATCTGCCTGTGAAAATACTTTCCTTTCTAGGTGGAGCCTTAGGGTAACCTTGCAATGCATATGCATAAAGAAAAAGTAGAAAATTCTTGAATCCTAAGTTACTGGATGGCTAACATCTCATGAGTAACACTTTCAAGCATATCACTTTAGAATTTACACTGATGCTTGATCTTTCTCTGATATGGAATTGTGCCAACTGAAGAGTTGCATGTCATTGATGGGATCCCACAACTTATTTTTGTACGCTCAAGCTACACTATCGAGGTTTGGCATAAACGCTTGTTTTTTATGTTTCTTTTTTTAAATTATACCTGAATTAATGGTTTTCTTAATATTTTCCTTCATTGCTCCAGACAGTAGAAGCCGAAAGAATATCTGTAGACCATGTTGCACACCTTAAACCATCTGATGGAGGTTCAGCTGCTACCCAATGTGAGTCCTGAGGTTCTTCTGGTCATGATTGGAACTATGTTCTATATCATATGCATTCTCGGTTCCTGCTTTAGCAATATGAAAGGTATTGATCATTTTTATCTATTTGCTGTAGTGGCTGCTCACTTGACGGGCATACATAGTGCTATCAAGATGCTCAATAGCAGAATCCGAGTGCTTCATCACTATCTTAATGCTATGCAAAAAGGTAGCTTTCATGTTCTAAATCATGAACCCATGTACAAAATGCGATCATGAAGAATTTAAAGTATATTTTTGAAATTGGTATTGCATCTTTCACTTGTGTTATTTGGGAAAGTCTCTCCCTTTGGATGAATACATCACCGTTTCTTAGTCTGAAACTCATCCGTGGACTTTGCTCGGGTCAATAATTGTGTTCGATAAGCTACCCATTGCTCTATTAGTAGCCCAAAAGTTTGTGGCACCATGTCTCAATTGTCTATTCTCCATGTTGTCTGTTTCACTTGTGATTGGAAAAAGAAGACACTAAGAATATTTTAATCCTTAATGCAGGTGAAATTCCGTATGAAAATTCTTTGCTGAGACAGGTCTCTAGCCTCTTGAGGAGATTACCAGCTATAGAGTCTGAGAAATTTCGGGATGACTTCTTAATGGTGAGAGCTTTTATAAGTTTAACTTTGTTGAATGACTGGCACAAGCCTGTGATGTTATTTTATTGTTAATAAACTTCAAATGTATGTCAAGTAGTGTGAAGGAATTATCATCACATTTCTACGTTTTTTGTCTGATAAATGCATCATTCTGTTATAGGAATACAATGACACGCTATTAATTAGTTACTTGGCCATGTTCACTGATTGCTCAAGGTATGCTTGTCTAAGCCTTTTATGTGCAAACTCTTGTGTTTTGTTCTCTGTTTCAAAAACTTGATAAAAATTGGAAATAAATGAATTAGGATGAGAAATGATGAAGGTACATGAAACTGACATTGTTTATGTATGTTGCAGCACAATGAACGATCTAGTTGATAAAATCAACGTTGCATACGACAGGCATAGTCGGAGGGGAGGACGGACTGCCTTCATTTGAAAACAAACACTGGTTGGTGGGATGAATTTTTGTTTCTTTGGGTAGTAATTGGTTGGTTTTGAAAATGCAAGTGAAGAAGAATGGTGGATTATATAGTTGAGGTATCATCTTGTGGGTGTGTTATGTGATTTAGAAATTGTTCATCCTTTTCAAAGAGCAGTTTTTTTTGTGAAAAAAAAGGGTTCTGAAAACTCACATTTGGTTCATGTGAGAGTGAATCGACCCAAAACATTTATTTTTGTGGAAGCATACCGCATACGGTAGCACGAGTTACCACTTTAAGGTCTAATTATGGCGGAAAAAGAATTGTGTTTCTTTAAAGTGTTACCGAAATGTTGGAAGTGGCTTGGAGCTTGTTTGTTAGCAGTCAAAACTTATCACACCATATTTGGTGGGTTGTACAATTTGTTGAGGGGTAAGATAAGATTATGGAAAATAAACCCAACCTACCAACCAATATTGGAGTTGAAATTTTTAGCTTTCTTGTAATTGAATGATGATATTTTTGAGAACTCCTAGGGTTGTTTCTTGAACAAAAAGTAAATGAAATATCAAATAGTTCCTTATACCATGAATAGCTTGACACTTGTTGGAGTTAAGTTTCATGGTGTGTTAAGTTATGTAGCAAGTAATGGAGAGATGAGTGATGTTACTAAGGGATTGTTTGTTGTTTATAAGTTACCTCTTAAGTATGAATATTAAGGGTGTGTTTACTTGTGGAAAATTTTCTATTACTGAGGGATCGTTTGTTGTTTATAAGTTGCTTTGTAAGTATGAATATTAAGGGTGCGTTTACTTGGGGAAAATTTTCTACGAAAAATGAAAATTTAGAAAACTTGTTTAGTTGTATTAGTTAAAAAATGAAAATTTAGAAAACTTGTTTAGTTGTATTAGTTAAAAAATGAAAATTTAGAAAAATTGTTTAGTTGTATTAGTTTTCAAAAAAATTCTTTGTGTAAGTTAGATAACTACTTTTGGTAGTTTTTCAATTTCTATTTTCTAAAAATTTTCCATCATCAACCACCTCATTTTCGAAAAATGAAAACTCCATCCTTATGAGTTTTTTAAAATTTTCATAGAAAACTGAAAAAAAAAGCCCAACTCCATTTTCTGAAAATGTTTTTTTACAAGTAAACGCATCCTAAGAAGTTTGTAGACTTAAAATCGTTTATTTTTATTTTAAAAAAAACCTAAAAACCTCCTACCGTACTTTAAAATTTTAAGAGTTACATAACCTCATATTTTTTAGTGGTGAAAAAAAAAACAAAGGAAAAAACTTGGTAAAAGCACAAAAATAAAAAATAGATGTTAAATTCTATGTCAGATGATAGGTACAAAAATAGGACAGTGAAATTGAAAAATATTTTGGTTTAAAAGTCAAATGTGTTGAGTCCCAAAACCCTGGTATGTTCTGATGACTAAGCATGGCTGAGGAGGTACTTGGTGGCATTCTTTCATTTGCTTGTGAAAGCATCAAAGGAAGTGAAATATGAGATCCAAATGAAAATTAATATAGTTTCAAGTTGATTATTAATGAAATGTAATTCAATTTTATTCATTTAAATTTTATGTTAGGCATTGTTTGGCACTTATTTTTGGTACAAAATGATTAAATAATTAGAATGTTTAAGAGACTCTTATAATATAATGTAAATTACATAATAAAATATGGTTGATTGGCAACTCTTTATAATGAAATCTAGGTGTTAAATGGTCAAGTATAAATGTAAATCCATATTTTTATTGTGAACGTAAGGATAGCCTAGAAAACGCCACGTGACATATCCAATTTAAAAATTCAGTGTTATTCATATATAATACTTTATTAGAGGACAAAATTAAGAATTAAGATTTGAGGTGTAATGGCATCTTGCTTCAAAATCTCTTCTTATTTATTATTTCGGTCAAATTTGTATCCTTTTTATGCTTAAAATACAAAAGTAAATTTAAATAATTCCTATATAGCCAAAAATATTTTTGTTAGAAATTCTTTCATCCTTTTATATAATTTGATTTTAATTGTTTCAGTAGAAAAAACTAGGGATGAGCAATGAGTCTCAAATTTTGATACCGTACCGGTACCATACCGATCCCGGACCGATTTATGTATTTCGGTATGGTAATCGGTTTCATGTTTTTTCTATAATCGGTATTCGGTAATATCGATATCGGTTCCCTCTAATTACCGAAAATACCGATCGGCACTGAAACTCGAAAAAACACATTTTTTTCAAAAATAACAAAAGAAATTACAAATCGATTACAAATAAAACGGTTCGTTATCGATGAAGGTGTGAAGATACCAACCCTAAACCTTCATAGAATTCCAATTTCTTGCAATTGATCAGCCACTTCAATATCTAACCTCAAGAAACCAAAGTTAGAAGGTTATAAAGTGTAAAATTGGGACTGAGTGGGTACAAGTACCGAAATACCGTTACAGGTACCGGTTCTGAACCGGTACCCTACACTTCTAATCGGTTGGGTATTCCGTATTAAGTTTTTCACATTTTCGATATTGGGAATTTTTGATACGATACCGATTCGGTACGGTACGAGTCTCACGCTCACCCCTAGAAAACACATACAATTATGATTTTAAATTTCTTTTTTGACTTTACCTTAATTTTTATTTAAAATTAATTCTTTTTTTTAACACAAAGTAAACATAAAAATATTAATATTATTTGCACCGGTAATTATGTTTATATCAAGTTAATTCATACATTAATAATAGAAAAAGTAAGTATTGATGTTGTGTATGTAAAAAGAATAATTATTGACAGCGATACATTTAGCGATATTTATGCATTTAGCTCACTCCCTAGGGGAGTTTGGTTCATTTTAAGAAATGAGAATAATAATGAGAATGTAGGAGAACAGGAATAGCAATGAGCCTTGAATTGATGTTGTTTGGTTAACCCATTATAATAAATGAAAATTTGTTTCATATTGAAAAAATATGTTCATCCAACTTAAAAATATAAAAGATGTTCTATTTAATATCAAGAGATGAAATGACATATGAAAAAAAGAACTGAGTAGAAATAAAAGTTGCATTCCCCCCAATTTGGTCAGGAATGGAAATTAATGGATCTACAAGAATGATTCCGTTATATAATATCAAACAAAACAACAATTTTCATTATCATCCCAGTACCCCCTAACCAAAACACCCTATAAAATGAAAATAGAGAAATGGATTTTTAGTGGATGAATGAAAGGTGTCATGCCAAGGAGTAGATCATATCCGGAGTCTCATGTAAGACAACCTAATGTACCTTGAGGATCTTTTTTCTGAACATCAAAAACGGGAAGAGGCAAATGAACTTTGGTTAGACCATCATCCCTGCCAAATAACCTGGAACTTTATTAAGGAACAAACTTCAAGCCATGAGCAGGAAGAGAATTATAGAAAACCAAAAAAAACATCGATGAAAGGGGCCAGGAACAACTAGAAAACAACAGAACAACCCATCAAAAATTAATAGGTAAAGCAACCCATTATTGCCAAAACCCCTTAAGACTAGTTTTTCTATGAGAAATCCAAAGAATCGCCAATCTCTGAACAGCAGGGAAGAGATCCTCTTGTAAAACCTTAATCGCCTCCTCTTGTGTCGAGTTCACAACCCTATTTAGACGATGCCAGATTAAGCAAACTTTCGCCATATGAATCACATGAACCAGCTCATCTATGCTTCTATTGAGGTCTTTGGTGAGAAACCTATTTTTGAAAGAGAGCAGTGAATCTGTTCTCACACTTGACACACCACATCACGTCCATACTTTCTTCCAAAGCGCATCTAAATTAGCACATTTGAAAAGACAATAGTCTAAATTCTCTTTCATCGAATCACAGATGTCGTAGGCAACAGAAGGAAGCAAAATCCCACGTCGATGCAAATTAGCTTTGGTAGGGAGAGCGTTATGCATCATACACCAAACAGATATATTTATCTTTAGGGGGACGCATGAGTTCTAGAAGTTCGGAACATCATGGACAACCGGAGTCGCTGTCCTTTTTTGAAGAAGTTTAGACAATTTATTAACGTTAAACATATCGTGTGAGTCCAACGACCAAATCCAAGAGTCTTCTCCATTTTCTTTAACACCCAAGTTACGAAGCAGCTCTTCCAAATCCGCTAACTCTGATAAAGTTCTTCCTCTAATGTCCGATTTTCAGCACCAGTTCCCGATCCAAGAGTTATCATTGAAGATCCACCTTTCTCTAAAGAGAGCGTCTTTATTAACTTTCTGAGCAAAAAGCTTGGAAAACAGATCTTTGAGTTTTGGTCTGGCAGCACAAACTTGTAAACCCCAAAAAGGGGCCGGAGAGCCATTAGTAATGATCTTAAGGAATAAGGAGTTTAGTCCGACTCCTAATTGTTCAATGCTATCATTTGCTTCTAAAGTAGCATTCCACACACCGTTTTCCATTTGATCTTGGTTAGAGGTTCATTATTATATTATATCATATATTCTTTTTACATATTTTATAAACCTTTCATTTTTAATATGTTGTATCCTAAATTTTAATTATTTCTATTAAATACTAAATCGACTCCTACTATTTTCATAAAGAACCTATTTTTGTTTATAAACCATTTCCTTTCCTCTACCGGTCATAATGGTATTATGTGAACATTTACAAATAGTTAAATGGTATATTGAGTACAAAAAGTAGTTAAATGATAATATTTGTTCAAAATGATGAGTTCGTTACCTATATAAGTCATTAACCCAATTTTTTAAACCGCAAATTATGAATTGGTGCACCTACATAAAAACCTATTGATTGAGATGCTTAAGGCTGTGTTTGGTAAAAATAAGCTAAGCTAGCTTATAAGCTAGTCCATCCAAACATATACCATAAGTTAGCTTTTTGAAACGCTACTTTGAGTAGCTTTTTAGGAGTTTTTTTATAGCTTTTTCCAATTATACCCTTATTAAGGCTGTGTTTGGCAAAAATAAGCTAGCTTATAAGCTAGCTGATAAGCTAGCTTATGAGCTAGTCCATCCAAACATGTACCAGAAGCTAGCTTTTTGAAACGCTACTTTGAGTAGCTTAT
>LUCG01301884.1:0-15127 GCA_001633085.1 Carthamus tinctorius
CTCTCGGCTGTCCTCACGTTCACAACCAAAAAGTGGTTCACATTTGAACTTTCCTCTACGTGTATATATATAAAGATATATGGAGCAATGAAGAAGAAGAACAATGATGAGTAGTTGAACGTACCTAATTTTGCAGTGAGTTCCCAAAACAACCCGCTCATGTTTGTCCTTGCCTTCACACCTTGGCAAAGGATGTGAATTAGAGGATTAGGGGAAAACATGCCAATAGTATATAGTTTTCATCCTCATAAAACAAGCCAAAAGGAGGGAAAAGGTTAGACTGGAAGTAACAAAAACTAGAGGAAAACACAGTTGGGTTTAATCAAGTATTAGAGAAAACTTGAGTTGGAACACAATACTTATAGATGTAAGTTACAATGGACAATCCTCAATTGAAAAGAAAACTTAAATTGAGCTTAATTGCTACATGACAGGAGGAGAATAGTAGTGCTTCTTACCTTTAACGGATTCCTCCTTAGGATTCTCAACATCACCAGAACCAATTCTACGGTAGTTCTTGAGCTCCTCATCAGGTAGATCTATGCGACATATGCGACATTCATTATAACAAAACCACCGTCAGACTATTCGCCTAAAACAAAGCACACATACTGAAAAAGAAGATGGGCTATTTGTTTCCAAATAACAATATGCTTACATGAGTATATGAAGTTTTGCCATGAGTTTAACTTTGTGCCACTGAGAAATGCTGAATGCATAAGAGTTAAGATTTCTAGAGGCGTAACAGCCAAAAGAGGAATCTGATCAAGCAAATCGAAACACAAATCTGCACATAAATTAATTAAAAAAAATGCAAAATTCAAATACTGTCTTTTTGCATGTTCATTGTACGTAATCTCATCATGTTGGGCATATTAGAACTCACCAAAAAATCTGCCGTAGATGAGTCCAGCCACGAGGAAAGTACCTTGAGGGCCTCGAAGACAGTCTTGATTCGTGACACTTAACAAGTATCGAACCACGACATCATTGTCGCAATAGTATGGAGCATTAAAGAGAGGTATTTGATTATACATATCTCTAATATTAGGAAGATCAGGATTCTTTTTGACCATTAACTTCACCACCTCCACATCACCTGCCAAAATGGCTCCGCTAAGAGCAGTCTGTCCGAAGCTATCTTGCATAGCCAAGTCTTCTGTGGACATCAGCCTTATGAGCTTCTTCACAAACTCCTGGTTACCTTCAATCGAAGCTGCCACCATTAATGCTGTTTCTGAGGCTCCTGTCACAAGAGCACGCACCGCATTTGGGTCTTTTTCTAGCATTTCATCTAAGGCCTTCATGTCTCCTTTGACAGCAGCCTTGTGTAGTGGCAAATAAGGAAGATAACTTGACCCCACTTCTGCTTTGTTTGACCCTGTAGAAGTCGCTCTTGTGGTTAAATGAGGCCTTTAATTTAGACGAAAACAACAAAGAACAATTCATTTTTACAAGGGTTCATGGCCTTTTTACCAAGTAGCTGGTGTGACTTAAACAAGTTTCAATTCCAAAAGCAATGTAGGCTTGTATGCATATATATATATATATATATATGGAAAAGTTTGGCTGTGAAATCATCTTTCATTGCGAACACGAGGACAACCGAGAGTGCAACACTTGTCACATTCAGTATTAATAACAAAGGTGCATGTTCCTGCATTATTCATGATAAATAATACAATATTCAAGATGAATAATATAAGCATTCAGGATAGATAATACATGAATTCATGATTCATGTGTTATTTATCATGAATCGTGTATCATTTATTCCGAATGATTCATTATTCATGAAGAATAATACATGAACACCTGTGAAGATCCGGACACGTGGCAGGTTCTCCTTTGTTCTCACGTTCACAATGAAAAATGAGTTTTCATTTGAACCCGCCCTCTATATATGTATATATCCACATAAATTAAAACGAGCGAGGAAAATGGAGCATCTTACATCGATCAGCGTGAATCATCTTGGCAACAGGTTTTGCGACTGTTTTTCCAATTAAATCCCACAAATCTTTGGCCGTCTTCGCTTTGGTGGTTAAACTAGAATTCTGTTTTAGGAATTCATCTCCTATTGCTGACATGATCCAATCTCGCACACCATCGTCTATTTCTTTCCACTCTGCATAATCTGGATCATCGTCCGGTGGTGGCTTAATGCTGCCGTCAACGTAGCCAATGACACCATTGTTTCCAAGTAAACCAGACATGATTGTTTTCCAACCATCAACATTGTACTCGTCGAGTTTGGGGATGTAGTTAAAGTTGAAATCCATGTACATTGGGTGTGGGTATTTACTGGAAGATGAGGCCATTGCTGTTTCTGGAAGTTCTAATGATACCATGGTTCTTGAACCTGATATGAACTATGGGACCATTCCAACTATATATATATATATATATATATATATATAGCATAGAAACTTCCTTTATGGATTGCTAGTGTAGGTAGAATATTTTTATTAAAGGCTTATCTAAATATTCAACAAATGCTCATTTTTTATGAAAAACTATTTCAGAAGACTCTGTTTTGTTCAAACAAGTTTTATTTATGTTATGCAGGTTAAATGTGACTACAATAAAATGTGTTTGTTATTATTAACAATCATACTTCTTATACGAAAACGTTGTAATAAGTTCTTGAGACAAAGTTATGCAACCTGGCAATTACTGTTCTTGAATTAATAAGTTGTTATGATAAAGTTAGTCGATTTAACAGGACTCAAGAAGTGTCCCCATAGAACACTTCTTTAAGAACTATCATATTAATCTCCCTTAATAAAATTACATTCAACTCCAACATATTTATTTTAAAATCTTCAATATTAATTATATTATTAAAATATTCTATAGTTTTATCATCCGATGCACTTTATATAAAATAATAATAGTTAATCTCATTGGTGGAATTAATAAAAATATCATTTCTCTCACATCCTATCAAGTTTCAGAGAATTTGTTGGAGTAAAATAGAGAACAAAACCTTCATTTTCTCTATTGTGACACTTTTGTACAAGACGCACAATTGTAGATGTTATATAATTAGAAGTATGAAGTACTCTGATTCACGGGATAACATAGAGGCCTCCTTCAAGTATGAATCACCTAAACACACACTGTGGAGTAAATGAAGGAAATACCAAGTAAATTATGAAATAGAGTGGGTTAACAAGGAATTTATGCACAACTTGTAGTCCAAGGAATCCTTTTTAAAAGTTTACAAGGTACAAAAGATAGTACTTCACACAGATGTGGCATCAACCACCAAATACTTGAAGCAAGCAAGTTAAGGTATAAGGAGGAAGAATTATTGTTATTTTAAAATTTTCTTTAAAAAGCAGAGAAATAAACAAAGATATATAGACACAAAAGTAAAAGTTAAAGAATTTATGCATAATTTAGGTTCCAAGTTTCCAACACATATCCTTTTCTTCTTTCCCTTTCATATTCCCACTGTATAAAGAGAAATATGAAATACAAGTGTTGTACCCACTGCAATAAAACTTGATTTTACACTGTTTTTGTATGTTACTTTTCAATAAATGTCATTAGAAAGGTAACAGGACAAGTTACTTCTTTGAGTTCTATTAATAAGACTTTCACGAAATTTTCTTATAAGGATAACTTGTTAGGTTGTTCAATTTCTTCTTAAAAATTCATCGCAACACTTTTGTATACAACACACAATTGTTGGTCTTATAAGCTTAAGTGAAATTGTTGAATAATGGGCTCAAAATATTGGATGGATCCAATCCCATCCAATAGATCACTAACACTAATATCTAACGGATATTAACTGATCCAATTCAATTATGCATTAGATTCATCTGGACAGTTTGTCCAAAGTTAATTGGATTGAATCCATTATCAAAAATCAACACCTATCAGATGTGAAACAATGGCACCCCTAATCAAGTGCATGCTTTATTATTATACTTATACTTCACAAGATTTAGGATTTATATATCACAATACATTACTTCGATCGTATAATCGATTTTACTGCTGATAATACTTGGTTTACAAATTTTGTTAGATTGTTAGCAGTTCATTGTGTCATTCATGTGATCCTGATGCATGACAAGCCTTGATTGGTGGTTTAGTTTTAATATTGCTATAGTTCTAAAGATGAGAATATGAGGAATCTGCAACAACGAACGGCATAACACCCCTCTCTGATAAGTGATAAATACAAGTGGTTGGTTTCGTATGTCAGCTAATGTACTTATAGGCATCATTCAACTGGTTTTGTAGGTGTTCCTTGAAGACCTGACCTCTACGATGCATCAATAACCAATACCACATGACCTTCACCTCCTAAGCCTGCATGTGATTAATGCTATGTTAGGTTGGCAAAACAAGAGTACAAGACGTCTCAGGGAATCCACAACAGAGTTAGTAAGAACCCCCTTTTGCACGTCTTTTTGCCACATCATAGATGACTCAACAAATTAAGAACTACCATAAAACTCTCCGCTGATGGTTACTTACCAGAACCTCCTTTTCGTGGGTTCCAAGTATTTTTAAACATTAATAATTATTTTATAAGTCAAATAATATATTAAAATCTAATAAAAATACTATTTGACACAAAAAGTTGAGGAAAGAACCAAGGTTCTATACTTATATTAAAAGAAGTCAAAACATTTGAGCGACTTATAAGAACTCTCCATGATGGTATCGTGTAGTGACGCAATTTTGAGAAAACTCTGACCAAAGATTAAGAATTAGATAATGCTCAAGATTGCCGGTTACAACCCTCTACACCAACAACCTCAATTACAAGGTTCAAAGACTATCATGTCTGCAACAGAAAGTTCAAATTCCAAGTTTTAATAATCATTTGCTATGACTTAATTTCAGTTCAAAACTTGAATTTATAATAATTCAATTCACTCTTTGATCATACAAAGATAAATCTAAAAGTATCTAATTGAACAACAAGTTAATGCTTCAAACTTACAACAACAAGATCCTACACCCTTTCTAGTTTCTACTTTCTATAATAAAAGCTGCAGCCTGCAGGCCAGCCTCTTATTGCTTCTGCTTTTACCTCGGCCCAGAGTTTAGTGACCAAAGTCACATAACCAATTTGCACAATAGTATATACAAATAATATTTGGGCTAGCCGCTAGCGCAGGTGCACCCCCCCAATATAACAAAAACTCAGTTCTAGGCCCAGATCCGTACTCATGAATAACCTGCTTCAAATCTTCCTTCTAAAAGGCTTCGATTTACAGGGTTCAATTTGACATCTACGTGGCTTTTGGTTCATAATCTACAGCAAACCTCAACTGTTGTTTAAAGATTTATTGAAGTAATTCATCTCAAGTAATGCTCCTATTCTAACGTGATTGTAGCCTCAATTTCTTTCGATTTCGTTCAATGTCCTTCAAATTTCTCGTTCCTAATACATCTAAGCATTCTTATATATATCCCGTTTGGGGTTCACTTGTAGCCTTGGCCTTCAAATACATCAAATTATGACACGATTCTCAATTTCTCATACCAATCGACTACTAACACCATCGTGAACAACAACAAATTATCAAATGAAGATTAAACATTCGAATCTTACCTCGAATCATCGATTAGGTCTCGAAAAAAGACCTTGATTTCCAACCTTGCTTCCGCTGCTACTACACTGCATTTCGTTCTAGGGTTTCACTACTGTAATATTTCATTCAATTTCGAGTGTTTGAGTTGTTGATACTATAAACAGATTTCTCGTTGCCTTTGATCCACTCAAAGTCACAATCGCGAGATTAGTTACTCTTGCTTATCGGATTCGAATGATGACATGCCAAGCCCTTTTGTTTTCTGTCTTGCCACTTCTAACCCCTATACTTTTTACTTTTTGAAATGCTTTCTATTATTACGTTATTACCTATTTATTTATACCAAATCTGCGCCCACACACGTTGCGGCGCGAATCGTCGTGAATTTAACATCGATAACTCAAAAAAGTAATCTTGTTTCATGTTCAACTTTATTTCTCATCACACAATGCCAATTTTATGGTTGTATGTATTTTTTTTTTTTGCATATCAAATGTATAAATTATGCATAAATTTTAGGGAAGCGTGTATCCAAACGACCAGACCACAGTGATGTGGAGAAGACTGAATCGAGAGAAACCATATGAAGAAATGGGAATCGGGAATATGAACCTTGGGAATCCTTATATCAAATCTACACAACGATACCTGAGAGGCTGGATCGTCATGTCGAATTGTAATCTGAGAGGCTGAAGGGTTGTCTTGGATATAGTCGCTTCCTAGGGAACACCATGATTCATCTTGGAGGCTGTATTTAAGAGCCGGTGAAGCTGTACACACCTCCTTGGAACCACCATGCTTTATAGTGTTGTACTACATGCTTAAAAGGTTGTTTAAGATTTTAAGACTTTAAGACAAATGTAAAGTCTGCTTTATAAATGAGTATAGATAAGGGTGCAAAATGAAAAATGAGAATGTAAACAAAATATAAAATAAATTAATTTGGATCTACCTTTGATATTTAATAACACGATTAAATCCAAAAATATTCAATATCGGACTCATTTTGAAGGTATTATCAAGACGATTATAATGATATAATTTGTTAAAATGAAAAACGAAAATTTAAATACAATTTAGTTCATATACATAATTTATATTAATATAATAATAGTGTAGATTGGAAAATGAAAATATAATGGATTAAAAGTAATTTAATTTAATTATCTAATTATAAGAATATAGAGTGTAATTAAAAGAAATTGAAATTTCAAATTAGCGATTAGGGATTAGGGATTTTAGCTAATTGTACATGGTGCTTAAGAAATAGTATTCTTGAAAGTTGAAAAGTTAAAAAAAAATTGACAGTTTTATATATAAAGATTATCATTAGGGGACTGGGTTCCGTGAGAAATTGATGTTTTCATAAGAACCAATCATCAGCCGTTAGATGAAAAATTGATGCATATTATGATGAGATGCACCAAGATAAGATGCATCGGACAAATTCCTTTCTAAAGTGCAATTCATGGAAGAGAATTAGATTAAGAAGATCAAGGGTTAGGATTCAATTCTCACGTTTATCACTGTAAACTTAACTGCTTACACGATTCTTTATCCGTCGCCTATCCGAGAAGCCTTTAATAAACTGCCATGCATTAGGAGAAAGGAACTTTTGCAAGTTGATCTCAAAGTTAGATTATGATGCAATATCCAACCAGTATTGCATATGCTTCCATTAACTAGGGTGATTCAGCTTATTGAAAGATTATTCGATTTTATCCACACCCATCAAAAATGTATATTATCATAACAAAATCGTATGATATTTTGATTAATTTTCAGTGGGTATCAAGGAATGGAATATTTTGGTTCTTCTTTTTTTGCCAATTTGAATCCACAACCCAATTCAATTTCAAATTCCCTCAATTCATATGTTTGAAATTGAACCCATTACTTTTAACCTGGAGCACAAGTCGGGTACCAGATTCTTGGACCAATCCTTTAGCAGATATATATATATATTCTTTCCAAATAAATTTGGGGGAAAAGATTTTCAACAACACAATATCAGAATCAATTCGACAATTTGTTGAATAATATGAAGCACCCAAGTGGGCATTTTTGTGGCCTTATAAATTGTGCGTACCAGGTGTTTGTTAAAATGCAAGAAAGAAAGTTTTAGCAAAAAAGTAAGAAAGCAATGTCTAGACATTCCGGCAGCGGTGGCGGTAGTCGGCAGACGGTGGAGGCGGCACCGCCGCGACTGATTCGGATAGACCGGCGGCCGACTATGGAGAAAAAGTTACCTACCATTAAAGAAGACGAATGTAGCAGTGGGTGTGGTGGTGATCAGGGCGGCCAGCTTCAAAGCTTCCACGGAAATCGCACTCTATCGGCTTCTTCGGCCAAGACCCTTTACAGTACGAAACATCATGTTTGTAATTAGTCGCCTATGTTATGAATCAATAAAGAATGGCAATCACTTTCTAATGATAGCTTTTGTCGGTGATCTTAGTGTCATCAATTATTTTTCATGTGATTTTGATTTACATGAGATTGATTAAGATGATGAGCCAAACATACGTGATTTAGGAGGTGTGGAGTGCACATTCACCAATGTTGCCCCTATCACCTTACCTCAAATCGGGGTCATGGGGTAGGACCCCTTTGCAGTGGTCCCACTTAAGTAAAATTGGCTAAGGCATAAACTATGGATGTGCTTGTCTCGACGAGCTAGGTTTATTTTTGGATGTGTATGTACAGAGAGACTTTACAACTTTGATGAGGTTGTAACCACTTCTTGATCTTATCCATTAACGGTTATTATTGTTGAACCACTTTAAGGTGGATAAAGAGCCTAAACAATCGTGATTTCACTCTATAAGAAAGAGTCAATGATGTTTCACCTATGAAAAAAATATCGTCTCGATTTGGGAAATAGCATATGTTTTTTTCAATTAAATTTGACTCTTGGCCTTCAAATAAATGTATGTTTTCTTGAAAAGGAGATGAAAAAAACTAACTTTTAAAACAATTGTGAATGATAAGGGAAATTAATCATGAAGAAAAGTAATGAAAAAGAGAAAAACTAATAAAAAGTTGGCCATTGTAATGGTAGTTGTGTATATAACTATAACTTAGGTTTGTTAATTTGACCGCTAATTATCGTTCTTGTTAGTTTTAAGTAATAGTGTTGTACGGTATGAGTTAATGTTCCTTAATCGGAATTTAAAAGATAAAAAATCAAATATTCATTGAATACTGTCTAATCTAGGTCATTCCACCTTTGTTTGATTTTTGTTATAAATTTGATCTTAAACTATTTTAGAAATCTTTCAAGATCAAGCAGATACAAATTTTCAAGTGCTTAAAAAAACTTTCTTTGCCAATAATCGAATATATGATGACACAAAACCCTCTTGTCCCCTAGTAGGTATGTCCGGGATCGTCATCCAACGGTTATAAACATTTGTAAATACAGAATCGCATGCATCATATTACACCAATCGCACGCCTTTGTGCCTCCTTTTGTCTCGATGCATTCTCGAGTCAGCCTCAAACACACGATTGATTAAACAAAACGACAAGTTGATGCATGTCATGACCGAACACGATAATAGTTCGTGACGATGATAACATTTGTTGGGAAACAAGATACAAAGTAGAAAAAAGGTTGACAACAAATGTATGGAGAAACCATTGAGTAGGCTTATCATACACGCATAGAACACACATTAATTTAGTGGAATGTGGGTCCAAAAAACCACCTAAATGTAAATGTATTATTTTGCAAAAGTAACGTAAATAATAACCAGAATCAAATTATTTGGTAAATAAATCATTTAAGGTAGTGGTAACGGTTGTTTTATTTTATATTAAGAAATCTCTTCTCTAACTGTAATTACTTACCTAATTATTCGTGTTTAATTATTTTAATTAAGAGGTCATAAATCACAAGAAAAAAACGCTTTACGACTTGTAGTTTCTTGACCATTTTATGAGAAAAAGAACTGGGAATATGCTAAAAAGTATTTATTTATTGCCTAGAGGAAAGTTCAAATGTGAACCACTTTTTGGTTGTGAACATGAGGACAGCCGAGAGCGCGACACGTGGCGTCTTTGAGTGTGGTCCCCTCCTTTAATTCAATGCCCTCCCATGAATCGCGCCTAGTCATCTGTTGTGGATCTGACGTGGCGCCTAGTCATCCGCCACGTGTCGCGCTCTCGGCTGTCCTCATGTTCACAACCAAAAAGTGGTTCACATTTGAACCCACCCCTTATTGCCTATATGGTTATTTATATTTATAACGATAACAGGTTACATTTAATAATTTTTTAACCCTTTGTATATTATCGTGCGCACTCACTTCGTAGTCTACATAATTATTTTTAAGGGCGAGGTTGATGTGAGACCAAACTGTTTTCGTGAGACCAAAATAATTTTACACTTGAAACTTCACAGCAAAACTCTGCATTGTGAAGATAAAATAAGTCCGAACCTTCACAACAAAGACATTGTGAAGGTTACAACGTTGTTTTGCTGTGAAGTTTCAATCGTAAAATCTTGGCCTTATCGGTCTCAAAAAAACAGCTTAGTCTCACGTAATCTCAACACATAAAATGCGGAAAATGTCAATATCTATTTTGTGTGAAAGAATGCATTTAATTTTGGGATGGCAACATCCTAAAAACATAATGGGATCTGATGCGAGCGTTGCCGATGATGATGATTCAGACTCCAAATCGAAACGTAAAATGGAATCCCCCCCTTTTTCACCTCCTTTTTAATCCATTATATACTTTGCTCCACTCCACATTTCTTCAATTCATTCAACAAATAATTAATCAACCATGTCTCAGGTACTTACTTACTTCATCTCCAATTTTCTTCCCAAATTCAAGTCATGAAGAAGGAGATCATCTACGAATTTAAACTTTCAAACTGTTTTCTACTTTTGTTTTTGATCAAATCATAAGTTTTCTTCATATTTTGAGTTCAGATCTGGTGGTTGAATCTTGTATTATTAGTATATGTTAGTTTATATGATTGATAAAGTACTAATTAAATGGCAAATTAGACTGTTGTGCTGAAGGTGGGCATGTCATGTGGAGGCTGTGTTGGTGCCGTGAAGAGGGTTCTTGGCAATATGGAAGGTTCGTATGATTTTACTATACAAAATATCTTATCCGTTAAAGTTTTGTGTTAACATTTCGGTTTCAAAAACTGTAAGATGACAGACAGCCAACAAAAGAAATGGTGACACCCTCTAGAAACATAACTTTTTCCCCCTAATGAACGAAACCATGAAGTAGTGGTCGTGCCGCAAAACCCTGAAATAAATCTCCCGCACCCCGGTGGGCACAAACGCACGTCTGACAGGATTCCAACTGGGTTGATGTTAGGAAAACTAACCCAAATAGTCGTATTTTTCATCTAAATAGATCTTATAGTCATTTATCTCATAGTTTTACCAAACATGTCACCACCTCTGTAAGTGACAGGTATGCAGTTTACGGAGGGATGAAAAGGTAAAAGAAAAAAGAGTTTCTAAACATGCTCTACAAGTGTCTGGCCGGCCAGATCTATAATATTTTAAACATGTCGACGAACCAATCTTTCATGCAGAAAAAAATTTCAGATCCGATCCTTGTACTTGCAGAGGTTTCAAAAACCTCTTTTCCTTTTTACCGTTTCACCCTCCTCAAATCGTAGACGCCGTGGTTTTTTTGTAAAATGGAGTGAGAAAATGACCAGGAGACCAACTAGAGAGTAATAAACGGCTATTTCAGTCAATTTCGGTTGATTTCATCATCCCACACAACGACACTGCCACCATGGAACTTCTAAGTCCCGACTCTCTTGCACTATTTGCGTCCATCCAGCATTCATCAGAAAGAACTTGTAGCCTTGTAGGGAGTCTCACATCGACTAGACTTGACCATTTTTTATTTTAATTTTACTTAAATGACCTTTTGGAAAGTAACCTTACAATGGTTCATATATTCTCGGTCTTACTTATAGAACTAAAAAGTGTTGATTTTAGATCTAGTATTTTTGGCATTGCACTTGGAGTGGTCGAAAATGCGTTTCATATGGGATCGAATATGATTCCATTAACCGAGAATCGTATCCTTTCATGGAAAACAACAAGTATTAGTTGGGTTCACCACAAACTTTTGGCTTCTTTAATTATTGGTATTGGTCTCAAGAATCTATTTTCCAATTTAATCCGAAGGAATGCTAATTAATCAAACTAACTTTTTAGACCATATACATCGTGGTGGTTTTAATTGTTAATATATAACCGTTAATCATGTTAAAATCATCGTAGGAGTGGAAACCTTCGACATTGATCTCGAGCAAAAAAAGGTAACGGTGAAAGGAAACGTACAGCCGGACGCAGTTTTGCAGACCGTTTCCAAGACCGGGAAGAAGACCGAGTTTTGGCCAACAGAGGCAAAATCGTGTTGTGGATGCAAGAAGCCAGCAGCGGAAGCTGCGGCTGCACCGTCTTGTGAAGCCGCAAAACCAGCTGAGCCTCCTGCGGCTGCACCGTCTTGTGAAGCCGCAAAGACGGTGGAGCCTACGGCTGCACCGGCTTGTGAAACCGAAAAGCCGGTGGAGCCTGCGGGTGCACCAACTTGTGGAGCCGGAAAACCGGTGGAAGAAAGTGGCCCACCGTGTTCCGAAGCGGGAAAACCGGTGGCTGCACCAACTTCGGAGACCGAGAAGCCGGTGGAACCCGTTGTTGGTTGATTGATGTTTGATTAATTAAGTAAGGATTTGGATGTTAAGAAGTTGGTTTTAATATGTCAGTAGTAGTTGTGGTGGTTGTTTATGTAAGTTTGGAACTTCTTTTGGGATTGTAAAATTAAGCGTTTGGAATAAATCTTGGCACTAAAATAAAACTATAACAGTGATTGCATTACAATAACAATATCTAATACATTAATATTTGGTAAAATATTATATCATCCAAAAATAATGTTTTGAAAAGTTAAGTGGAAGATAATTAGAACTATAATTAGAACAAAAAGCATAAAGCAACTTTAAATGAGCTTATCAATAACCAAAAAGATGAAAGAATCTAGGACACCAAATTTTTATAGAAGTTGTTTTTAGCTTATTAGGAAAAAAGAACTTTTTGGTTATTGATAAGCTCATTAAAAGTTGGTTTATGGTGTTATAATTATATTAATGATTTTTATCCATCAATCAAATTAATAAATATAAATTCAGAATATATTAAAAAAAGTTATATATTTTTAATTTAATTGGTGGGACAACAATGGAATATCACTTCGAGATAACGAATTTTTATTTTATCTTAGGCGGATTTTAAGTGGTAGCCCTTTGTGGGTGTCCTTTTGTGACGACGGCAATGGCAATTCTATCATTCGATACAAAGCAACGTTTACAATTGATACGCGAGAATCTTGTCTTTTTTACAAGTAAAACAATCATCAAAGCAAAAACTACAAAAAAATATAACAATTTTTCTTTGTATTTTGTAACTAATAGTAGTCTATATGATCGTCACAACGATCATTTTGTGCATCAAAATCACAAAAAGATACGGGTTTTGGAACGTAAGGCGGTGAAGCCCCGCGTAAAAGTGCCCAGTTTACCCCATCGAAGAATGGGTGGTGCTTGATCGATGGTGCACCCTTCATGGACCCCATTCGCTTAGCTGGCTCCTTGATCAATAGCTTTGTGATCAAATCCTTCATAGTCGTTGATGACGCTGGTTCTTTTGGGAACTGAAGCCCTCGAGCCAAAATGCTCGTAAGCGTAAACTCATTATCACCTCCCCTGAATGGCGTCACCCCATAAAACAACTCGTAAACAAATATTCCTAAAGTCCACCAATCCACTGCGTTCCCATGTCCTTCGCCCGAAACGACCTCCGGTGCCAAATACTCGTGAGTACCAACAAAGGACATCGACCGAGCCTCGATAGGCTCGGCCATTATGTCGAAGGCTCGGTGGGAATTGGAATGTGGTCTTCGTTTGCGCTTGGGGTGGAAACATGAGAGTTTTGGCATGGTGCATCTCGGGATGATGCACGTGGGCCGCGAACCGTTGGTGCATAAGGTTGACGGGCTGGTTATGGTCGGGTCTTGACCACGAACGAGTTTAGGGCTCGTGGAATCGTTGCATTTTAGGCATAAATCAAAGTCGGTGAGCATTATGTGACCATCTGATCTAACTAGAACGTTTTCAGGCTTTAGATCTCGATAGATTATGCCCATCATGTGAAGGTATTCTAACGCAACCACGATCTCTGATGCATAAAACCTACATCACAACAAAATTAGACATCACAACAAAATTAGTTTTATAAGTTATTGAATTCCTCTAAAGATTTTGATAGGAGTTAAGTTTCTAGAAAGAATAAAGTGTCTATTGGTAATTTTAATTGACATTTGTACGAAAAGAAAATGTACCATAAGAAAATTGTCTTATAAACATATGTTAATATGATATTTTTCAAAAGTGCTATATAAAAGTATAATATAACAATTTTATTTCAAAAGTCTTGTAAAAAAACTTGTTCGAAGTTCAAAACTATCTTATCAACTTATTATACCAATTATATAAACGACACAATTATTTGATTTTATAACCTTACGTCTTATAAAACAATCGATTTAGATATTTAGTGGCTGGTTGATTGATTTTTCATTAAGTTATATATAAATAATAATAAAACTATTTGTATGGATTAATTTGTTTGTATAAAGTGAAAATGTTTTTGGTTGAGATGGTTTTTTCATAGATGAAATAGCGTATTTTTTATAAGGGAAGATAGATTTGAAAATTTTTGGCTTTTTGTATAAAGCTTTCACATAAGCTTATTGAATAAGCTATCTTCTATATTATGTAATAATTATTAAGCCACTACCTAAGAGTATGTACGGTGCTGATTGAATAAGTTACCGTAAGTCTAGTTAAACTTATTAAACTGCTAACAAAGTGATCCTTAAACATATATCGCATTCTATAAAACCAGTTTTGTTGCAACCAGAATTTTTACGTGTTTTTGTTGGTGTTTTATCACTTATACTCACCGGACGGCGGCTTCATCAAACCTCCTATCCGGCTGCCGTTGCCGGAGAATATGCAGGTCGCCGCCGGGACAGAACTCCGTCAACAAGCAAGAAAACCGATCAGCTTCCAAGCTGGCATAAAGCGAGGGCAGAAACGGGTGATCCAACATTTGCAGTATTTCCAATTCTATCCTCGCCCTGCTCTCCTTATCCCTTCTCATCAGCTCGTCCTTATCCATCACCTTGGCCGCCATCATGAACCCCTCGGCGCACTTTAGCTCCACCAGGTACACGCTCCCGATATCCCCGCTGCCCAGCTTCTGCACGAACCTCAGGTCATCGAGGCCGATCGCCGCGGCGGCATTGGCCTTCACCAGCCGCCGTATGGCGTCCCTGGTGGCGGTGGTGGGTGGTGGCGGAGCATGGTGGTGGGAGTGGGACGAGGATGAGCGGCTTAGGTTAGCGGCGGCCCATGTGGGAGAATATTCGCTTCTTGAGCTTGAGCTGTTATTATGTTTTAAGCGATCGTTGGTGGTGGTGGTGGAGGAGGAGCCAAGGCTGCGAGCACT
>LUCG01301968.1:0-14049 GCA_001633085.1 Carthamus tinctorius
AACATCATTTTCGGTTCGGGTTCGGGTTCGGATTTCGGGTACTTCGGGTTTTGCACACCCCTATTTCCATACAAGTTATCTAAAACAAAAATAAAAATAAGTGTAAATTACATATTTGATCTCTGTGGTTTACAATTTCTCACTCTTTTGGTCCCTATACCCTAACATTGTTAGAAATCTTTTATTAAGTAAAGTAGGTTAAGTTAGAGGGTATTTTAGTCATTTTTTTAATTTTTTGTAATTTAAAATGTGTGTAATATTTTATTATTTAAAAATCTATTAAAAGTAAAACTCTTTAAAGTGACTTCCTCGTTAACTTTCCTTTTTCTACCTTACATTTTTATGAAACCAAATCATATTTTTTCCCTCTATCTCCAAGCAATCCCTACCTCCATTTTCGACAATCCCGATCTTCTCCGACCATCTCGTTCCTCACCGTGCTCATATAAACAACACCCATCTATCTTGGTAGCCCATCAGTGTCAGCAAAGGCTAGGAGATAGATGGGTGTTGTTTATATGAGCACAGTGAAGAACGAGATGGTGGGAGAAGAAGACGTGGATTGCCGAAAATGGAGGTGGGGATTACCTGGAGATAGAGAGAAAATTTGATTTGTTATCATAAAGATGTAGGGTAGAAAAAGGAAATTCAACGAGGACGTCACTTTAAAGAGTTTTATTTTTAATAGATTTTTAAATAATAAAATATTACACATATTTTAAATTACAAAAAATAAAGAAAATGACTAAAATACCCTCTAACTTAACCTACTTAACAAAATATTCCTAACAATGTTATGGCATAAGGATCAAAAGAATGTGAAATTGTAAACCATAGGGATCAAATCTATAATTAATTCAAAATAGGGACCATCAGTGCAATTAAATATAAAACCACAGGGGCCAAATATGTGATTTACTTTAAAAATAAACATTGTTTTAACATAGATTTACACATTTTTGTTTAGTTTGCCATCTCAATATTGCAAAGACAATAGCATAATTAAATACGATTTAATTAGTTAATTTCAACATTTTATTTTTATTTATCCATTAATAGGCGTTAATTCAAGATAACCATTTGTTCTAATGTATGTTATTCTATGGCCTATGGTTGTTTAAGCAATTTAAGTAAGCTTTGAACTCTTGAAAATTTTAACTTTCATCTTGCTTTCATAGTTTTTAAACTGCTCAATTCTGTAGGTAAAACTTGCAAAGGAATTTGATGCTCTCATTTCATTGCATTCCATGGATCTAAAAGTAGTTAAATTACTTGGTCCTAATGAACAAACACATGAAAGCAATAAGACGACAACCGACGCCAGTTGCTGCAAGATACCCGAGGCATTTCTTTGAGTTATGAATATCGTAATCAAATTGCTGCAATGCAGCACATCGTGTCAACAACCAAACACCTTTGTACCTGAATCAAACAAAACCCAAAATCAAATCTAATTTAACAATCAATCAATCAAGATTCAAACCGAAACTAAGTTCTTTAACATACTGTTTGGCATTTGCAATAACGAAGGCTTCCAAAGCCCACCTTGGAAACACAAATCTTGCTACCACCGAAATAGCAGACTTTTTCTCTTGATTTGCAATCAGGGTCAATACAACAGGAAGAAGCACAGACCACTGAAGACAAGAGTGAAACAAAAATATCAGATTTATATTTATCCACACAGACTCAACACACACACACACACACACATATATATATATATAGTAGTTTGGAAGGAGGCATACATACCAATTGGGCTTGGCTAAACTCGAGGGAGATGGCAAGCGTATAGGATATACCAGTGACGCAGTAAACGAGGCACAAGAGTACCATATAATTGGACAGGAAGCTTGATCTCGGATAGCTGAAAAAATAGAAGATGCAAAGATAAACTAAAGGCTTCAACACCACATTTAAAAGGTCCATCGTATCTTTCGCCAGAAAATAAGATAAACTGTTCATGCCGCTAGCGCTCTCCCTCTTGTATTGTAATTTATCCTGAGAAAATGTTCTCAAAGCTCCAATCATGCACAAAAGAGCTGAAAATCACACATAAACACATACTAATAATTAGTATACAAAACAAGTTTAATGTTTCTTGATTAATACATGTTAGTTAATGCTTACTCTATTCCAAAATATTTGGAACATTCATATAAAGGCACTAGTTTATCTCTATATCTTGTCTCTAAAGATGTTCAAAAGATAAAACGATTCGAACCCACATAAAATTTTCCAATATTTAAGGTGTGGTAGCAACTAAGAGCTAGAGAAGATGAGAATTGGTTTGAAGATTTCTTTTTAACTGAACGACCGAATATTTTGGAAAGGAGGGATTATATGATACTTAGAAAACTAGAAGAGGCAGTGCTATTTGGTAATACAAGTAATTTGATAAGGATCAGGGGGAATACAACATAAATGCAATGGGAAAATGGAATAATTGAACTTGTGTGTTTTTTCTCTATGTTGCACTTACAGACAGCAATGACGGTATATTGATAACCAGTATATCCAAATGACACATCACTCACTTCAGCCATGGTCCCTAAGCATGCTCCAGCAAGCAAAAGAATTAGGTAGTCTGCAGCTTGTATTCTTGCGTCTCGCATTCGCTGCTTCGCAATCCTGTAAATGCAAATCATATTTCCTTATACAACAAGTAACGTTTATCAAGAATTTCCCAAGAATAACTTACATACACACCGGCTCACAAAAGTTATTTAAGAATAACCTTCTCACATACTTTGTTTTTAAATACACGACTTCCTTACAGATTTTGAGACATTAGTGTGTTAAGCAGAGGCATTCTTAAATTTGTCAGAAACAGAAAGTAAAGTCATGTATGTCAGATGGTTATTCTCTTAAATAACCGCCCAGTTTGCAAGTCTTGCTTATCCCATCCTCCACAATTCTGTCTCGAGATGAGACAGGCTACATAAGGCGTAAAATTAAATGATTTTATGAAGTAGTAGGCAAAAACTTAAATGAACCATCTGGGTTTTTAATGCTTACTTCTAAAAGAAGCAATCTATTCATATGCAGATGTAAGAAAATTCAAGGAACAGTGCACCTTGAACGTGTTCTATGTTAGGAATTAAGTGAATCTAGTGGAATTGTTGAAGGTAGAAGTTAGTTTGGGAAATGGCGCCAAAGTTAGTTAAGATGATTTATAGATAGATGAATTAATTCGGAATTAAACGTTTGTATCATAAAGCCAAGATCCTGTTATGATCCTTGATTCAATTTGACCATGTGGTTCTGACAACCAGGAAGTACCCATTATTTATTGGATTTATCACTAGCCAAGAAAAATTAGGATTTAAGGTAAAGATTATTTTCCCCCAGGCACTAAACAATGGTGGATGGTAAACATTTGGTTTGCCAACGTGTTTGTAAGAAATTTTTGTGATAAATGCAATGGAAATCTTTTGAGGCTGATACGATGCTAATTTCTTTAAGTTGTGGCATGGTCATTCTCAGGTGCTTCTAAGAATGGAATTGGAGCCATACTTGTACAAGAGGATCATCATTGGCTTCCATCAGCAGGACAGTGGGTCCCAAATTGCAAAGACTCTGTGTATGATTACTGGCCACTGTATTTGCCATCAGAAATGGGAGCAATGCTTGATAGGGGTAATTTATATGAGAAAAGCCTTAAATAGGTCCTACAGCAGATGATATCAACCACATTTCAGAAACTATGGTCATCTACATTGATGGGTTTTATTACAAGATACAGTAGTCAATAGATATCGTAATCCATATTCAAGAAGGAAGGTTAGTAAAGGGTAGAATAGTCTTTTAACTAGTGAAAGTTGTGTGTTTTCTGTTAGAGGCTGTTGTAAACAAGTGGGGGTGTTTGGAAGTGTGTAGCGGGGATATAAATAGGAGTAGTCAATATTGTTGAAGGTATGTGAGATCTGTCAATTGTAAGGAGAGCCAACCTCTCGAAGTGTTGGGAGTGAAGTCAATAACAGAGTGAGTAAAATTGAGAGAAACATTGACTCGGTTGCAACTTTATCCAATTGAATTGCATCAAGATGGTGAAAGCTTGTTCTACTGGAAGACACAAACCATGGATGTCAGGCGATTTCTATTTTCAGAAAAATTGTCAATTACCATGATGTGGTAAAAAGTATTTGGCCAGAAATCTAATGTACCTAATACAAGTATCTTGCCTTGATAGATAAGTTTCAGTACCAAAATACTTTTTAGTCAACTTTTAAATAGGTATTATTATTTTTAAGGTTAACGTTCCTTGTTTTCTGGCGAGAAGTTGAGGTTCGCGTCACAAGTGGTCACCAACCGTTGGATGCATATTAGGATGAGATACACCGAGATAAGATGCAGCAACAAGCACCAGATCAATTCCCTTCTAGAGCGCAATTCATGGGACGGCATGAGATTAAAAGAGATCAAGGGTTCAGATCCATTTCTCACCGTTAACTCAACTTCTCACACGATCCTTCGCCCATGATTTAATTGCCAATTTTCAGACCATCTAACATGACTTGATGTAAATTGTTTTCTGATGTACTTGGTAACATTCAATATAAAGAGAAAAACTCGCACATAATATTATATTGCAAAGAAAAGAGAGAAAAAAGAGAATATTACCTTCCAAGGAAATATTTGTACTGCTTAAAAACTCCAGGAGTTACTCGGCCAGATAAATCTGGAGTTGTAAAGTAATTGTACCGGTCTACTTCTCGCTGGGGCTCGGCCTTCATGTTGGCTACACCAGGAGGTGCAGATGATGCTCCACTTTGATCACAAAGGTGCAACATATCAGGGGGTACTCTGTACCCGTTATGAAGCATCCATCGTACTGGAAGCTGCTGAGCTGTCACATCCCCTCCTGGTTTTATTATGCCCTCAAGAATATCAATTAAGTGGTCTGGAGTGTTTACACGGTCAGGTATGGTGATTCCTAGACCTTCAAAGTATTCCTCCACCTTCTCTGTAGGTCCATGATACACAGTAAGACCACCTTTTGCGAGAAGTATCAAGTCGTCAAACATATTATACAAGGAGTAGCTGGAGAAGAAAAAACACACTTACAATAAGCACACTTGTCATAGCGTACACTATCACCATGTGAAGGTTTTTACAAGTGCTTTCATCAAGTCATAACTTCTTGGGCAGTCAAAAAGATATCTATTTTGTTATCCTTATATGAAGGATTTGAAGAAACTATGAGTATATGAATCCAGTCCATTTTACATTGTATCATCATCGTGTCAAAAGAGTATGGATGTCCCTTCTTACCTACTAGAGCAAATGTAGGTCAAGTGGTATTTTTGATCTTTCTCATTTTGACATTAAAGGTTTTGTCCCATTGAGGCAATTGGTGGTTTTAGGCACTCTTTTACGTTTCTTAATGATTTCTCTAGAATATCTCAATATAGTTGCTTAATTAATTACAGAAAGTACATGCCTTACAAGAGCTTATCTTTTTACTCTGAAAACTACAATTTCCAAAATTCTTACTCATTAGAAGAATAGGAGTAAAGAAAAACATTAGTCAATCTCCATATGATGATTCTTCAGACTAAGGTCTGAAATGGGTTCATATACAGTTTCCACAGCAGACTTGGTTATTATCGTTTTTTTTATATAGATTAATACTTGTATAATATTCCTATAAATTTAGACAAACCTCTTAGGAGCCCAACCAAAATTGATTACAGAAGATAAAGCTTACATACAAACAAGTATAAATGGAAGTGAAAGACTGAGAGATTCTGCATGATTATTAATCGCCAGACAACCTAAATTAGAGATATACAACTTAAAATTGTATTATTTCTATAATATATAATGTATTGTCATCAATATCCTGATTCCTGAATAGCTTGAAGTCGATCTCTTAACAGAATGATGGATTTTAAGTTAAACTTAGCACCATACATTTGAAATGAAAGTAGACATATAATAGTCCCTCTATACCAAAATTAGTAACGCATGACAAATAACTTGATAAGGGTATTTGACCAACTCAAATATCTAAAATGCGCCGGACAAAATAAAGGAATCTAATGGACAAAATTAATATTAAACAATATTCTCTCATTAAGTTTTTTTTTCTTTTTCTTCTTTGATGGTTTTAAATTTAATAGAAAGATGGAGTAGTTATATACCTTGGCTGGTGAACAACCATGCTGATGTTAACCCCTGCAAGAGCTTCACGTCGAAGAGCTCTAAGAAGCAAACTGGAAGATGCACTGTCCAAACCAGATGTGGGCTCATCCAAGATTAAGAGTGAAGGTTCCATCACCATCTCCAGCCCAACATTCACCCTTTTCTTCTGGCCTCCAGAAATTCCACGCTTTTCAACCGTCCCAACCTTGGAATCTCTCACTCCCTGGAGGCCCAACGCCTCAATAACTCTTTCAGTTATAAGAACTTTATCTGCTTTTGGAGTACCGGCAGAGAGTCTTCAGATTGCAGGATTTTAGCAACGATAGAAGACAATAAGTCAATACATATTTATACACACGCCTTAGAAGACAATAAGTCAATACTTGTAAAGTGGCATACCTGCATCGTGCACTGAACCGCAGGTTCTCTTCTACGGTCAAATCTCCATGCACTATATCATCTTGTGGTACAAAACCGACAATTTTTTTGTACGAGTGAATGGATTCATTCTTTCCGTTGATTAGAATCATCCCCGACATAGTGCATCCTGATAACTTTCCAGTCAGAGCAGAGAGAAAAGTGGTCTTTCCTGCTCCTGAAGGACCCATTACAGCAGATATTCTACCTGGCAAAATTTTCCCACTAACTGATCTCATTATAGTTCTGTTTTTCCCTTTGAGAGTCAGCGTTAGCTCTTTAAAAGCAATCTCAATCCTAGGCCTTCTCCTCAAAACATCTCCGTCACCATACATCATTGGGAGTCCTCCTGAAGAGCTCATGTTCATCTCCTCCATTGCTTTCTCTCTCTCAATTTGACCATATGCGTACTTAAATATTTGGCTCCTGGTATGGAGTTCTTTTGAAGTTTTACGCTTGTGCTTCGTACTGTTATCCTTGTTTCCCAAATTGGAACCATTACCGCTCTCCGGATTATCATCATGCAACGTTTTGGAGGCAATTTCTGACCTTTTGTTCCCTTGTGGAGCTGAGGGACCTGGAGGTGGAAGAGAGCTCTTTGTTTTCGTTCTGGAAAATTTTCGCGAAAGCGTATCTTGCAACCCCTGCAATCCAGACGGTTTCCAGCCAGCTAAATCTTTTGCAGCTTTCGACTTTTGCCGTGCTTGTACCGTCTCTCGTGCGTACTTAGCTGCCGCTTCCCTGGACTTTGCCTGTTTTTCGTACCGAGTTGAGATCACTTGGTCTGAGCAATTATAGAGGACAATCAGTATCGCAGTCAACAAAACCTACAAAAGACAATTGCATAGCATCAAATTTACTACTGTTAGATTCAACTCGGAAACTTGGAGACTATGTAACCTTCTTTCATGAATGATCAACTACTCACAATGAGCAAGATTCCATAAACCTTCATACTTGGAATTTCTGTTCCCTTCTCGCACTTGGTGCCAAAGAAACACCCTGCATATATTTCAATACAAAAATGCCAAATCTTAATAACTCCATTGCATTCGTATTATTGTACATCGTACAAAGTTATAATTTGACCGAAAAGGGGAAATAAGTGCATTTTAACCCTTCACGAGAATACTATGTGAAGACAGATTTATGTGCTAGTTATCAAATTTAATTGATTGGTTTGAGGTTATTGACAAAGGATTAGTCATATTAGCCCTAAAGTCCAAAAGAGCTTACGGTATTTAACCCTAGAGCCCATCCTGCAATAGCATCTGCAATCAAACCAGAATAATGATTAAGTTAATGCATGTCAAAAGGAACAACTAAACAACACATTAATACACGGTTGTGGAAATGAAAGAAAATACCCTCTAGGGCATTGAATTTTCTCGATTGTTGTTGGACAATAGTATCCAGCTTCACAGAATATCTCTTTACCCAACTGTACAGGAACCCACATATCAGCTGCACCGCAACTATGATTCAGTTTGCCTGCAGGTTGTTGATAGTGGTATCTGCAAAAAAATTCTAAGAATATAGGTCTAATGTATATAAGTCAGAAAGAGTGTAGAAAGATTATAATCAGGATGAAACAAGGATAAATCACTTACGGCACACAAATACCGCTTGATGGATTGAGCTTTGCAACAGGGCAGTGTGCACCCAAGGGGCATGCTTCAGTGGCAAGTTAACAGAAAATATAGTAAGTAGTTGGGAATCAAATATCAAAATTCTGATTCCTAATCAGTATCGTGGGATTGCAAGCGAGTTTTCTGACACAACCATTTACCATACAAGTTGTAATGCAATTTCTTTAGATTCAACTCCTTGGCACTGACAACAAGTGCATTTTTTACTATTTCTAGCATGTACCTAATATCTCTGTGGCAATTTCAGTTAAAATTTTCGTATTTATAGGTTTTAGTACCAGAAAACCCAATCTACAATAATAGATACATATATATATATATATATATTGATACACCAATATTATGGAGGCCAGTTAATTGGCATAGTTCAATAGTTGTTATATCAGTATGCTCTTTCGGTCCTACATTAAGTGTCTTTGGTTCCACATCAATTGTGATTGTTTGGATTGAAAGATTTCTTTTACATGTTTACAGAGCTACCCTAATGATTAATATAAGTGCTCCAGGTTCCCACAACACAAGTAGAGAAGGTGAGAAGGTATTTGAGTGAAGTTGCCAAAAGAATTATCAATGTGTCATCTCAGAAGATGATATCTAATATGTGATGGATGCATATTGTGTAATGAAACTTACAGAAAAAAAAATAGAGGCTCTAAAAGCAGAAAAACTGTGGCATTACCCAGATACAGCAAAAACAATGTGAATTGTAACACAAGCTCAATGAAGAGTTGGCTAACTATACTACTATACTTACGTATCATGCAAGTGAGACCTTGAGGACAGAAAAACCCCTCGCAACATGGTTTGCTATTAGTTGTCCGGAAAGGCATTTTTGCTGGATCCGTCTCATTAAATTCATATCGTTGGCCTGGATTTGCGGCACTTGCCCATCCTGCCTCACATCCAGCAGTCCATGAGGACAGATTACAGTTTTTGGTGGGTTCTAAGAAATGAGATTCAGACATGCTTTTCTTGGTGCTGCCGGCTTTTTTCAGGAAACTGGTAAAATATACTCTAAGTTCTGACACGGTACACAACCGAATCGGGAGATCTGAAAATTTAAGTACACAAGGACAATAATCAGGAAAAAGAAATTATCAAGTCAAAAACATACAAGGAAAGTACACAAAAGAAGATGCTCTTATTTTTGTAATGATTGCATTCACTAATTACATGTTCAGTTTAATAAGACAATAAAACTTCACTTAATGCCCATTGGCCACATATTCATAGGTTATGCCTTGCCACCTCAACGCACCATGTGTATGGAGGAAAACTTTGGAGTTCGTAATCAAATGTGACTGTGAACAATCTTCGAAACCGCACTATGGTAACACTTCAGGATTAGCTCAAAGGTCAAAATCCACAACAATCTAAGATCTTCGTTGATCAGCAATCTCTTACGCTTTAAGAGTTCACCCTAAATTCTTAAGTCTATCTATCAGAACTATTTTCTTTTGGAAGCCATGATCTCCGGTTCGGAGAGATGTAAATGTTCCTAGTATCTCCATTACCAACTATTTCTCATAGAGTCATTACTTTCAGGTATAAATTTGAATTAAACAAGCATAGCTAATACATTTCTACAAACCCTCCCTATGACTTTCCTCTTGCCACAATTTTCTCGCCATGCTTTCTAAAATTACCTATTTCTAGGTAAAACAGGAACAATTTTTTTTCTGTTACCTAAGTCCATACAGCTTGGAGGGGCCTATGGAAAGGGATTAAGTGTTCATCTATGAGCTATGTTGACTCTGATATCCCTTGTTTGCTAGCTTACGAAAGATCCCCATCGATCAGGAAAGGTATGCAGGTATGTCTGCAGCTGCTGCATAAGTAAGTTTGTATAATTAAAAAAACCCGAAAAACAACTGAAATAGGAGAGGTATGCATGTATCCGTGCAGCTGCTGCTATAGCATTCATTGATGAAATAACAAATCAAAATCATAAATTTATCGAAAAACGAATTGAATTGGATGTTAACACCTTAAATTTATCAATATTATAAAACATTTATATTCTAAAAAACTCTTAAATCTGTAAGGTACAATATATGAAGCAATTAGTATATGTCATCAAACATTAATGCCCAAATTATCTTCAATAAAAGTACCATTTTTGCCATTCACTAAATGTTAAGTACATGGTTTTTTAAAAAGCCCTACCACTCTTCCCAAATATCATAAGTGCAGCTTGAGTTTTGGAACCCGTTGACGAGGGTGTAGAACAGATGGTTTTTAAGTAAGTTGCTTTATACATTAGTTCTTCTTGTATCACATGTTTTACCTTATCACATTGTCTTCTTATACACCATAGAATAGAATCATGCACACACAATTGAATAGTTATTTCACCTGTTATAAAAGCTGAGGTTTTCAGGAAACAGATCCTACTTTCCAGTGGGATATACTAGGTTCGGTTTGGTTTTTATGATCTAGCATTCCTTAGGCTACGTTGTTCAACCGGTACCTTATCCCTAAGAATCTATAACAATTTTACTTATTGGAAACGGATGTAATTAACAAAGAAAGAACAAGAGGGATAGATACATCACCGTGTAACTTCTCTTGGCAGTTCTGGAAGAACTCTTCCCTGCCTTTGAAGTCAAAAGCTCCAGCAAAATCCTTTTTCCTAGAACAGATTAATACAGATATAGGTTTAGCAAAATTGGAGAGTAAGAAAACAGATAGCAGTGGTGTTGTGTACTCACTACTACTCACACATTTTCAGTGCAAAATCCTATCTCTCTTTGGATTGCCGGCTCGTATTTCTCAACTGTCCTGTTAAACCTTCCGAGAAAGATGTTCGAAAACAATGGCGACAATCGAGGTTTTGCATTCCGCGAACCAGCAGCATCTTGAGACCACACATGGCACGGCAAATGGCACACAGAAACAGCTACAACGAGGATCAAATATCCAACCGATCCACTCATCTTCTTATACACGTTGCGATAAAATCATGACTGCTCGATGGAGAAGAAACGGTTTCGGAATCAACAATCAAATCAGGGTGACCGTGAATACGGAAAATATCGACCAAAATTGAATGATTATTGAGGAAATGTAGTTGAAAAAAAGGAAGAAAATCAGAGAAAAGAGAAAGCGATTTAGGTCAAAGGAGGCGTTTTGGCGATTGTGTTGATTGCAGGTTGGGTGGAGAGGGAGAAGGGTGAAGAAATGGCGGAGAGAAAATTATGGAGAGAATTTTCAGCTATTTATACGTTTGCGGACTGCGCAATTTTATAAAACAAAATTACAATATTACCACTAGCAATATAGGGTTTGTATCTGCTGGTAGCGGGGAGGCAGCGGGTTCTCGGCGAGTCCCGCGAGAAAATCAAAACGCCTCTAGCGGGTTCGGCTAGGGGTAGACGGGATCGGTATAGGAATTTCCATAGGTATTTTCATATCATGAGTTTATGACTATATAACGTTACTATCATTGTCTTAAGGAAAGTTTACACCCATATTCATTTTTAGTTACTTGCTTATATTTCGTTGTTAAAAGCATCAAACTTGCTCAAAGTATTTTCTCCTTCTTTACTTAAAATCGGTGTATTCTCAATTCAGTACTCGAAAATTTTGAACTTCAATCCTTGTAGATACTAGATACGATATCGGTATTTTTACCACGTTATTAGTTACTTGTAGTGGTCATAATGTTTGGTGTGCACTTGCACCGTCAATTTCGGAACATTCACGTTGTGGAGCTATACGATTTTCTGCTATCAATGACCAACAAACAAAGTTTGAGTATTGAAATTGAAAACCACTTTCACAACAAGAATTAGAAAGATGCTGTAGAATTAGAAAAGACAGTTCAAAATGTTAGAACCCTAGAAACGAAAAAGGATTATTAAAACATCAAATTAATTAATGGATGATCAACGGGACCAAAAAAACAATAACTTTGAAAAACTACTTCTAATATAAAAGGTTAATGGAAGCTTCAATTTTAGGTGCTCCTTTATTATAATTTCATCATTGATCCAACACGTTGTATATAGTAGAACCCTCCTAGGCTTGGAAAAACCAAGCTTCAGATTTGACCTAAATGAACCTATGTTATTCAGACTACATATGCCTGCCAATTTCTCCGAATTCCCATTTTAATGAAATTTGGATTACAAGAATCCTACATCCTAACTACTTGCTAGCGACATTAATTAACGCACTAATAAAGTAAAATAAAATTCAGTTTCATAAACTCATAACTGTATGATTTCCAACCACTTAAATTATTAGACTAGTATATAAGAACTATAAATATAAAATAGATGACATTGTCACATTTTTAATTAATCATCAAAAAGAGTCAAAGAATAATAATTTGTGACTTTTTGATAAGGGCTTTTTGGCTTTTGAGAAAAATTGACACAAAAGCTTTTCAAAAAGCTGATAAGCTAAGCCAAACACTTTCTTAAAAAACAACTTATTGGCTTATCGGCTTTTATCACTACAAAAGCCAATCCAAACACTTTTTTAAAAACTCATTTTCCCACCACCACAAGTCAATAAACACTTTTAACCAAAAACACTTTTGAACCTCAAAAAGTTTATCTAAACACCCTCTTAATAAATGTGTTATAAATTTGACAATGCATGCAAAGTCCTTTGTAGCTTGATGTGTTGTTAATAACTTTTTTTTAAACAATGTGTTATCTTAACAACCATGTTAGTTGATAGAAAAAAATATAGAGTGAATTATATGTTTAAAAAAAATCAACAAGGTGTATCCTACTTGTTTTACGTTTTTTAACGAATTACATCTATGTGATTATATTTTTTTCAATGAGTTAGATACACATAATTGCACGTGTTAATAAGTTTAGTTGCTAAATAAGAGCTAAAGCATGCTCCCCTGGGATTAATACTCAGTGGCCCCTGGTTGCTCACCCCCGGATTCGAACTTGGGTGGGTTTTTCCCCAACACCAAGCCTTAACCAGTAGGCTACCCCATTGGGGTTGGGTTGCATAGACTTGGTTTGCTAAAAAAATGCAACCATGCCCATTAAATTTTCCAGGTAGAGACAAATGCCGATAATAACATGACTACAAAGACGAAACATATATATTACTCTAAAATATAAATTGATTAAGCGTATAACGCATCATAAAATTGATGATAGGAATGAAATTTGAATGTAAAAGATGTGGTCGCTCATATGCCCGACTTAATCAATGACATCGTTCTAAAAAACTTGTCGTGGCTTGGTTATTGGTTCTAAAGAACTCATATGGCATGTATGGTATCAAAGTTTGCCTTTGTCGCTATGACAACCCTTGTAATTTAATTTTGAAGCGTGTCTTCTATTATTTGTTCTATTATTTGTCACGTAACGCCATGCTATTTTGCAAGGTGTGGGCTTTTCCTAATATATAACTTAAGAGATAAATGATAAATATGTACAGGATGGCCGGTAAAACTTAAATAGTTATAAAAGAGAAGCTTAAATACTAAAACCCTATTTACCTATTTCATTCCCATATATGAAGAATCAAACATGAATTTTTTGAAAGTTAAGTAAAATAATGATTAGAGATTTAATACAATTATTGTTGATTTTTTGCACTATTGATATCATTCTTTATAAGCTCTATATATTTAAGATTAGTGGCTCTTCCTTTAGTTAATTTTACTTTATATGAATTTATGTGTTCTATGGTATTATTCAAAGCATTAGCATATACATACATGTCTATATGTATATATATACACTTATACATATAGTATTAGGTTCAAATAAGAAGTGTTAAAAAAATGCGAAGCAGAGAAGTGATCTCAACCACTCATCCCGGTCAACAAAGGTGGCTTTGACCGGTCTCCCCCTTT